>JAOWBW010002446.1:0-45428 GCA_026119855.1 Campanula takesimana | reverse complement strand
GCAACATCCACACTGTTTTCCAAACTGAATTTGATTTCTTCAGTTCAAGAGTCAGGTCATTTTTAACAAAATCCAATTGTTTGTGGACTTCAATGGATGCATCCAGATTTCACGAGAGAGCCATGGTTAAGGGCATGGTTTGAATAGTCAGCGCCTCCTTTAAAAATCGAGGAGTAACAAGATATCAGTGGAAAGTGCGGTCGAAGTTGAAACGGTTGGAGGAGTTTGTGCGGCAGGATGAATGGCACAGAACTTGAGCTTGTATTTCCACGAACAATGTCTTTCACCGTCTTGTTATAGCTACTGTCTCCCCCTTAATGGTGTCAATCATTTTGGAGGGAAGAGAGCAGAGCTCTAGCTTCAAATCAGCCTGAGTGGACTTAAGATTAATTACCTCTGCGGTCAACTGAGCAATGGCAGATTGGTTTTCAGATTGAAGTTTAGTCAAGGATTGAACTGCGGTCAATAAAGCGGCAACCTGTCCTGCGGTCGCCGGAATGTCATCGTTCTTGACCGGAGAGGGAGGAGTTGGAATATGAGAGTGGGTAGGAGAAACAACAGGGGTGCGGTCGACAGTGCGGTCGGTGGCATCTACCGTGGTGACCTCTTGGGCGGCAGTCTCTGGGCGGTCGAAGGTCGAAGGTGGGACTATCAACATTTATATCCCCATCCTTGTCCTTGTCATCACTGTCACCATGTTCACTACCAACATCAACTTGTTTATCAGCATCAATATTATCACCTTCTTCACCACTTCCAACAATTTCAACTTTTGAATCACTTGAAACCTCATCTTCAGTTTCCTCACTATCTGATTTATCCCTTAAAGAGTAAACCTGTCGTGCAACCTTTTTCAATGTAGGAGCAACATCAACTACATCTGCAGTGGTAAGAGGATGAGAGCCAGTTGGAGTAAAGACTGGAGATGCAGCAACCTTTGCTTTCTTTACAACCTTGACCGGACTAAGGGAGTGAATTCTCTTTTTCTCCCCTGAACAGTTGTGGTCGAAGGAGTCTTAGAGGGTTTGAGAGATGGTGCGGCAAGTGACTTTAATGATGCGTCGACTTGCGAGGAGGAGAAGTGGAGTGAGTTGATTTAGCGGATGGTTCCTTGAACTTAATACCTGCGGCAACTGATGATTTCTTTGCGGTAGGCTCAATAGCAATACCCTTGCCTTTCCTTTGACTGGGGCGGCAGGGAGATACTCTTCTTCATCGTCGTCATCATCACTAGCGGTCGGCAGAGAAGGTCTGTGTTTGGAAGGAGACTCATATGGCTCATGAGGATCCTAGCAAGATAGGTCTTATAAAGACGATTTCCAAATCGAGACCGGAAATTTGTTTTCATGGTAGAGATGGTAAATAGCTTGTTCTTGGAAATGGAAAGCAGAAGTTCGCGATTCTTCGCCATGATTTTGCGAATTTCCTTAATGTGAGTCATGAGAAAGGTGATGAATCTGCTGTGAGTGCGGTACTTGATAGTGCCCTTGTCCTTTGCTTTATTGTAGGAAATGATGTTCTCTTTCAGGGCATCATAGATGACCTGACACCAGTCTATGTCCTTACATAAATAAATTGCGGCAGACAGAGTCCATTGGGAGGTATTGAAGTTTGCCTGGTTACCTGTCTTGCAATGAATAGAGTGTCCAACTAGGTGACCGATATGGTACATGACCTCATCAAATTCCTTACGAGGAACTTTGGTGACATGAGTATGACCAACCAAGCGCATTGCAAGAGCCTTCAATTCATCATCAGCACGGTCGTGGCATATACAACACCAGACTTCTTTTTGATTCCCAACACTTCACCAATATTAACCACATCTAAGGTTATCTCATGACCTTCAATTTCAGCATGAATAAACTTCACTATTTTGCCGTGCTTGGAGCGACCAGTCTCTTCAGTAGCGGTCGCAAAGAATTGATCGACCAAAGCTAGTGCATGAAGTCTTGGTCAAAAGTAAAGAATGGTAGAATCCTTGTCTTCTCGAATCTCTTGATGAGATTTCTGCCAATAGCATCCTCTTTTAAATCTTCAAGGTCCATTAGAAGACCAGGTAAGAAATGTTTGGTATCCTGAAAAAAAACGAGAAGTTAGGAAAAAGAAAAGTACGTGCGGTCACTTGCTTAATGAAACGGCAAGGGACCAGCGGTAGGCGAATAAAGGTAAGGGATTCGCGGTAAGGGAAACCATGCGGTGAGCATATCACGGCAACTAAGGATGCGGCAAGGAAGAACTATCATGCGGTAAGTAAATCACGGTAAGTAAGGTATACGGTCAAGCATATGCGGTAAACCATAAGGTTTACAATCATTAAATGGAATAAAAGCGGTCGACAGACATGCGGTCGACATACTTAGTGAAATTCTCCAACAACAATGAAACTTGAATGAAACTTAACTAAGAAGATCAAAACGCACACACAAAACACCTTTTGAGTGTGTGTGCTCAAAAGAAACGGATCAAAAAGGTCATAGCTCAAGAACATCAAGAACATTCCTATGAACACGAAGAACAAGCACTGTAGGTAAAACCCAGAAATTACGAACAGTGCCAAAAATCGATTTTTTTTTATAGAGAATGCCTCGAAAAACCGATTAAAGCCGAAAATCACATCAATTTCAAGAAATAATCATCCAAAAATACACGAAATCGAAGAAAACGAAATGGGGGGTCCGAAACCCGGAAAACCCAGTTGGTGAAAAATACTTAAATCCCTCCATTAAATCATGAAATATCACATATAAAACGATTAAGGATGAACTAGCATGAATTTAAACAATATCTAAGCATGGAAATCATCAAAATCAACAATGGGAAGAATATGAAGAGATGTTTTTAAAATTTAGAACACCAAAAACTCAAAAAAAATTTATCAAAATCCAGAGATTTAAGGGCCGAAATCATACCATTCGCGATTGATAAGGTGAGGGATGGAGAGAGGATGATTTCTTGAGGGATTTCTCAGTTGGACCCATGAATTTATAGAGTAAATGGAGAGAGAGACGGGTAGACAGAGAGAGTATAGAGAGAGAAAATGTAGAGAGAGAAAGGTTAGAGAGAGAAGGAGGACGAGAAGAGAGTGGGACGGAGTAGTGGGAAGGGAGTATATAGGCGGTTATGGGGGGTGAGAAGGTGGAAAAGTGGGGGTTAACCTCTGCAGATCAGATGACAGAGAAGAGGTCCTTTTGTCTCCAAGTGAGAACCAATAACGGCGGAGCAATAATATAATAATGATTTGAAATAAATTAAAGCGAGGGAAAAATGAAAATTACCTTGATACCCTTAATACCCTTAAAGTCAAATCAACACTCCTAAAAATCTCTAAGGTTAGAATACTTACCTGGAATCCACGAGTGCAGTTACCGTATATCATGCGGTCTAAATATTGTAGATCCGACCGTGTATGGTGCGGTCGATGAAGGATGCGGTAGGTATGAGTGATGACCAAAATACATTGAGGTTGCACCAAGCGGTCGACTCAATGCGGTAGGTACTAACGGCAACCTAGAAACTTGCGGTCGACATTTATCAAGATAAATGATATTGGCTTGATTCGAGCGGTTGACGCAACGCGGTTGATTGAAGCAATGCTGTCGACAGAGTTGCTAGGTACCTACTTGTTTGAAGAAACTTGGAGAAACCAAAACATTAGTACAAAAATCATAAGGACAAGATATTTAGAGTTCTAGCATACCCATTTCTCACCTGAGAAACCTAAACCTCTTGGAATCCAAAGCCTTGGTGAGAATGTCTGCAATTTGATTGTCAGTACTCACATACTCTAGATGAATGTTACCCTTTTCAACATGATCCTTGAGGAAATGGTATTTGATATCAATGTGTTTGGTCTTCGAATGCATGACAGGGTTGTTGGACACAGCAATGGTAGATGTATTGTCACAATAGATTGGACAATTTCCTTCGTTGATTCCGTAGTCGACCAATTGTTGTTTCATCCAAAGCACTTGGCAACAGCAGCTTCCAGCAGCTATATATTCAGCTTCTGTGGTAGATACTGAAACTGATGCTTGTTTCTTGCTTGCCCATGAAACAAGTCGATTTCCGAGGAAATGACAAGTTCCACTTGTGCTTTTCCTGTCGATGGTACATGCTGCATAATCTGCATCTGAGTAACCTATAAGATCAAAATTTGAATCTTTGGAATACCAAAGTCCAAGGTTAATAGTCCCAGATAAATATCGAATAATACGTTTTACAGCAATAAGATGTGCTTCTCGAGGATCCACTTGATAGCGAGCACAAACACTAAACATGATATCGGGCCTACTAGCAGTTAAGTATAGGAGAGAGCCAATCATACCTCGGTACAAGGTTTGATCAACCTTCTTACCTTTCAAGTCTTTATCCAACTTGTTACCAGCAGCCATAGGAGTGTCGTATGCTTTTGCATTGTCGAGTCCAAATTTTCTTTATGAGATCTTTTGTGTACTTTGCTTGGTTGAGGAAGATGCCTTCAGCACATTGTTTAATTTGAAGTCCGAAGAAGAATGTCAATTCTCCCATCATGCTCATCTCAAATTTGCTTTTCATTAGCTTTTCAAATCGCTTACACAATAATTCGTTAGTGGAACCAAAAATAATATCATCGACGTAATTTGAACAAGTAAGTATGATCATGATATTTAGCAATGAATAGAGTTGTGTCGATCTTACCACGCTTAAAGCCTTTATCTAGGAGAAATTTAGATAGTGTATCATACCATGCCCGTGGATCTTGTTTGAGCCCATATAAAGCCTTTTGAAGTTTGTAAACATGATGTGGAAATTTGGGATCTTCAAATCCGGGCGGTTGAGCGACATAGACGGTTTCTTGAAGTTCGCCGTTGAGAAATGCACTCTTTACATCCATTTGATAAAGCTTGAATCTTTTGAAAGAGGCATATGCTAAAAATATCCTAATAGCTTCAAGTCGTGCAACGGGGGCAAAAGTTTCGTCGTAGTCAATGCCTTCTTCTTGTCTATATCCTTGTGCAACCAACGAGCTTTATTTCTTGTGATGCTTCCATTCTCATCCATCTTATTTCTAAACACCCACTTTGTACCAATCACTCCTTGATCCTTAAGTCGAGGAACTAAGTTCCAAACTTTACATCTTTCAAATTGGTTGAGCTCTTCTTGCATGGCAACAACCCAACTTGAGTCTTGGAGTGATTCATCAACTTTCTTGGGTTCAACTTGAGATATGAATGCGGTAAGAGCATCATAATTTGATCTTCTTGTTCGAACACCAGAATGTAGGTCACCAATGATATTTTGAATTGGGTGATCTCTGACCTCGTGCACTTCATGAGGTAGGTCTGGTTGAGTTGATGGTTGTTGAAAATCTTCTAGTGGTACATCATTTGTGCCATCCCAATCATAGGTAAGTTGAGGGATTGGTTCTTCAACATTGATGGGTGTTTCAACTTCAACTCCATTTGAGGTAGCAGCAGATGTGGTAGCTTCTGGTGCTTCATGTGAGGGAGGTGGAGGAGCTGTTGAGGTAGATGGATTTCCTTGAGTTGACTGATTTTGTGGTCGACTTGTACCTGTCTCATTAAGCTCAACAAAATCATCAGCAACATTTGGAGCCATATGTGGCTCAAGGAGAGAATGTTCATCAAAAGTAACATGGACAGATTCAACTATCTTAAGAGTGGTTTTATTAAATACACGGAAAGCTTTTGAGTGTTTAGCATACCCAACAAATATACCTTCATCGGCCTTAGGAGCAAATTTACCTCGATGTTCTTTACCGTTGTAGAGAATGAAGCATTTGCAACCGAAAATCTTGAAGTAGGCAATGTTGGGGGTTCTTCCTCTCCAAAGTTCATAAGGAGTTTTGTTTTAGGTCTTGTTGATGAGGGATCTATTTTGAGTGAAGCAAGCTGTGTTGACGGCTTCAGCCCAAAAATATTGTGGCAGCTTTGCTTCAGCATTCATCGTTTTTCCTGCCTCTATCAACGTTCTGTTCTTTCTTTCCACAACACTATTTTGTTGTGGAACTCCAGCAGCTGAAAAATTGTGGTCAATGCCGTGGTCGTCACAGTATTGAGCGACGCCGTTGTTTTTGAATTCTGTTCCGTTGTCGGATCGAACACTGACTAGGTCGTCTTCTTTTTAGTTTGGAGCTGTCTAAAGAGCGCGGTCAAAATGTCATAACAATCATCTTTGGAGATCATCATTTGACCCACGTATATCTTGAATAATCTTCTACCACAACTAATGTATATCGGTTGCCTCCGATACTTGCGGTAGTGACAGGTCCAAATAAATCCATATGTAGTAGCTGCAAACATCTTGAAGTTGACGGAGTCGTCTTGCTGGAGAAAGACGATTTTGGTTGTTTGCCTAGTTGACATGCTGAGCACTTTTCATCGTGGTGATCAGCTACCTTGGGTAGACCACGAACTAGATTTTCTCTACCAATCTTGGAGAGATACTTGAAGTTTAAGTGACTTAGTCGTTTATGCCAAAGCCAACTATTTTCGCTAACATTCTTTGCTACAAAACAGAGATTAGAAGAAATACAAGTAGAATTAAAGTCAACAATGTAAACATTTTTCTTACGAATCCCTTTGAGCAAAGTGACGCCAGAGTTGCCATCCTTGATAAGACAATGAGTTGAAGTGAAGTGGCATTGCAATCCTTTGTCGCAAAATTGTGAGATTGAGAGAAGATTGTGTTTTAGACCGGTAACTAGAGAAACATCTTGGATTGTTATTTTTCCTTTTCTGATGACTCCATAACCGATAGTCTTTCCTTTGCTGTTGTCGCCAAAAGTAACTGCTGGACCTTTTTCATTACGGACACTTTCCAAAAGGTTGATATCTCCAGTCATATGCCTTGAGCATCCACTGTCGAGATACCATAAACTTGTAGTTTCATTGGAGTGGCCGGCCATTAGGCAGAGGACCTACAAAATAAACATTTAAGATCGAGGTCCCCTTTATTATTTTGGGTCCTAAAGATTAGCATCTTTTGACAACCCACACTTGCCTCACAGAAGGTGGTTTAAACCTTCTAGGATTGGGTATGAATCTTAAAAGACATTCAGCAGCCTTGTGACCATAATCATCACACACAGAACAATGGTGGAAGCCACCCAACTGAGGGTTAACAAACTTTGTTGACGTCTTCAGCACAACATTATTTACTGGTATGGATGAGGTCACCTTTACAAAATTCATCCACTTGAACTTTGCCGCCTTTCCACTACCTGCGGTCGTCGGTTTCCTAGCGGTAGCCAACTTCCTTGGTGCGGTCGACTGACCTTGCGGTAAGTGAGTGCGGTAAGGAGACTCAGCGACCTTGCTGGTGCTTGCCGCAGCAGCAGGTTCATCCATGGCAATACCTTTCAACTTTGCCTTGCCAGTTTGCTTCTTAGAGTAGACATAATTGAACACTAGTTTCTTCTTTGGTTCTTGTCCTACACCCTTTGAGACATGATGTTTAGCCTTCGACTCTTCAAAGTTTGCTGGGTAAATTTCTCATCTCTTTCACAACAAGATGCACATTTAAAGTTGTCAATAGTTTGGAATCCCAAGCCTTCTTTATCACCACTAGACTTTTGGGATTCTAGTATTTGTTCCATAGTGACACGAGAATTGGTCCACTCATTGGTGATCCGTTTAAGGTCATTTATCTCAGCAACCAATTCATCGTTTTTAACTTTAAATATGACATTTTGTTCTTCTAAGAAACGGTTTCGATCAGTAAGAGGAGTCATGCTCTTGATCTGCTCCTTAAGGAGGGTGAGTTCAGATCTTAGTAGAGTTTTCTCCGTCTTAAGCTGGAAATCTCTTCAGTTGAAAGTGCTAAAGCTTCCTTCATGCCAGAAAACTTACTAATTACCTGTTCAGCTTTCATAAACATCTTTTCTTGTTCGTCGGGGGAAATGTCAAACTTGACTTGTCGAGTGGTAAGCAGAACTTCCTTCACCTTGGGATTGTATTGAGCCTTCTTTGCTGCACTTACATCACATCTAGAAAATAGAAGATCGCCATTCCTTTGAACTGGAGTTAGGAATCCCTTTTCAGCAAGTTCATCAGCTGTATAGCTTATCCGTTTAGGTTTGCATTTGGTGAGCGACGATTTTTTATTTTCATCCTCATCATCAGAATGAACGACCAAACAAATGTGACCTTCTTCAGAATCCTCGTCGCTTTCATCAGAGTCTGACTCTATCCAGGTAGCTAACTCTTTTGTAGCAGAGTCCTCTTCAGTGACCATTCCCTTTTGCTTTGAGTATCTAGGAGTGAAGTTGCTTTTCTTCTTCATGTACTCGAATTTGGGAATTGGACATTCTGATGCGAAATGACCGGGTTTCCTGCAATTAAAACAAACGAGATCCTCTTTCTTCTTGGAGAAGTTGGAGTACTCTTTCTTACTTGTTGAGCTGCTCCTTGAAAACCTTGCAGGAGCTTTGCTTGATGATCCGGGCCTTGCTGATTTTCTGAACTTTTGAAATCTTTTCACGAACATAGCAAAGTCATCATCGTCCATATCTAGTAATTCAGACGTGGATATTTTTGGATCTTCTTCTTCGACCATTTCTTCCTTTTTAGCGACCAACGATAAGTTCTTTGTTTTTCCTTCCATTTCTTCAATGTTGTGGAGCTTGATATCAAAAACCTTGAGGTTGGCATAGAGGCTTCTGAGTGACATATCATCTAGTAACTTGGTATCTTCAAGAGTGTTTCCTTTATGAAGATATTGAGAACCAAGAGCGGCTAGAAAATTAACATTGATTTCTTTCTTGGTAAGCTTCTTCCCAAGTGCAGTGTAAGTACTCACGATCTCACAATAACGATCATATGTGGCTCTGAGTGATTCACCGGGGATTTTGGCAAAGTTGTTGAATCTTATTTGAATTGCAAACTTTTTGCTTTCTTTGCAAGCTTAATCTCCTTCGATGTAATCTTCAATTGCATCCCAAAGTTCTTTTGCGGTAGCACATTCCATGATTTGTCGACGCTAAGATGTACTCAAGGTACTTAGGAGTATGCTCTTTGCTTTCACATCCATTCCAACTAGTCTTTTCTCTTCATCTGTCCATTCAGCTTTTGGTTTCTTGATCGACGGTGTGTCTGCATTGGTTTCTGGATTCGGATTTGCTTTCATTGGGAAGTATGGTCCAATGGTAAGAGGGGGGGTGAATAGCCTATTTAAAATTACCAACCCTTTTTGAAAATTCAACCTTATGCTTACTCTTGAATTTTGTGGTCAAGTAAAAACCACTAGTTCAAAGTAAAATGCACAGCGGAAGTTTTCGATAAAATGAAGTAGAGTTGGTTTTGAAGTTAAATCGACGAGGTAAGTAAATAGTGCGGTCAGCAATATTGCGATCGGCAATATTGCGGTCGGCAAAGATAGAAATATGAAAGATTCAGTTTGCGGTAAGCAATGCGGCAAGCAATGCGGCAAGGTAACCTTGCGGTCAGCTATATGCGGTCGGCAAAGGTTACAGACGAGGTAGGTTGAAAATGAAGTTTTGTGTCAGTGAGTTTTGGCAAAAGATAAGTAGTCAGAAGTAGTAACTTAGGCAATAGGCAAGCAACAAACACAATTCACAATCGTTTGATTATCTGGAAAGATCAAAACACTAAACGACAAACAAAGACAATATGAACAATAAGAACAATTGCAGAAAGTAAATTTGCAGAATGTAAATGACATAATGATTTGGAAAGGTTCGATCTGTTAAAAGATCTACGTCCTTTACCAAGATGGTCAGTCTTAGATTTTGAATGGAGGATATATTAATTCTCTTGAGTACAAATTACAAAGATGAAGATTTGAATTAATTCCTACTTTCTATGAAGAACAAATCCTAGACTTAGACCGGTGTATCCCTAATGATGCAATCTATGTGATTGATCAATCGGGGTGTGTGTGTGTAAAGAATCAAGAGCTCTATATAATCTAAATGATTGAGAGCCTAATGAATCTTTAAGTGTTGCTGGGCTTGAGATTTGATGTTCTTGAAGGCTTGCTGGGGATCTTTGAAGATTTGAAGGCGAAAGCTTGAAGATTCAAATGATTCTGGAAATCTTGAGTATGATCTTCAATCACCAAGTATTTCGACAGCAATTTCTCTCTTTGAATCCCAGCACTCTTCAATGAAGAGTTCAAGGTCTATTTATAGCCTTGGGTTGAGAAATAGCTGTTGGAGGATGATGAGCTGGAGCATTCTGATTGGAGCTCATATCTTTGTCTTGTAGTTGCAGAAGTTAGTGGTCCAGATGTACTATCTTGTACGACTAAATTCAAATTTGAATTTGCAACATTTAAATCAAGTTTGTCTTTACTTGGTCTTGATGAGGTCGCTTAGTCTGCGGTCGGCTAATGGCTTGCGGTCACCATGCAGCAGCATAGTTCATGCGGTCGCCAATAGGTGTGGTCGCCTAGTGCGGTCGCCTAGTGCGGTCGCCTAGTTGTGGTAAGCAGACTTAGCCATTTTCAGAAAAATCAACAGCAGCAATATTCTTCAAAATTTGAGGGGCTGATCTTCTAAGCCTAGCTAAACTAAAAATGGACTAAACTAATGAAGTTATAAAACTTCTTACAATTAAACCTAAAGTCCACAAAAAGTAAAATAAGGTTATGGGATCAATCAAATCTAGGTAATAGGAGTGGTTTATAATATTCATACCCAACAGGTTTCATGGACCTCTTCAAGCTTGAATTCAAAAACCTTCAGCATGGCATACAAGTGTCGAAGATCAAGAGCTTTTAAGTCCTTGTTGTCTTCAATGTTAGTAGTTTTGATTAGCCATTTGCTACCAAGTGCTTGCATGAATCTCATGTTCAAATCTGTATTAGAATAGACATGTACAAGAGAAAAACAAACATTAACAATATCAATAAACCTCTCATAGAATTGTCTAAGAGATTCCTTAGGGTTTTTAACAAAGTAGTCAAAGAGCCCTCTCTGTTGATAGAGGCGGTTCTTCTTGGTATCTGAATCTCCTTCCAGAAAGTCAACTATAGCATCCCAGGTTGTCTTTGCGGTTTTGCAATTTAGCAATTTTGAATGAGTCCTCAGGTCTATAGCTGACACAAGCATGGACATGGCTCTTCCATCGAAGTCCACATTATTGCGGTCTGCTTTAGTCCACTCATTTTCCAACTTCTTGATTTTAACTTTTCTCCTGCGGTTCTTTCACGAGGGTTAGCTTTCATAGGGACATATGGTCCTTCTGTAATCGCGGTCCACAGTCTACGATCACATGAAATCATGTGTTTCATCATCCTATCTTTCCAAAAGATAAAACTATCTTCATCCAGAATCGGTAAATGATTCGAATTGGATATTTGCATCATATGGGTGTTTGAGTTTTCCATTGGATCAACACCCAAGCGGTTAAGCTTGTAAAAACAAATTTTGGTGGATATGCTCTGATACCACTTGTTGGTCCCAGAGGGCAACAAGGGTATAGAACCGTTAGAGGGGGGTGAATAGAGGTTTAAAACTTTTTCGAAAATACCCTTAAAAATCAACCGAGTACTTATCAGTTTGATCACTGCGGTTTAAAGCACTTAAACCGAACTAATAAAATGCACAGCAGAGTTTTAGCGGTTTGGCCAAACGGATAGTTTAAAGAGTTGGGCGGTTTGACTCGGGTTGAAAACACTATGATGCAACCGATAAGTTCAACTTAAAGATCAAAGAAAAACACAATTCATATTTCAAGTCATTTCGTATATGGATTCAGTTATAGACCACAAACAAGAAATATAAATAACAAGACAGAAAGTAAAGATCAAACACACAATTTGAAGAGGTTCGTTCTTGAATGAACTACGTCCTCTACCTAGATGGTTAATCTAAGATTTTCTAATAGCTACTAGACTTGTATTAATTAGAGGAGGTTTTACAAGATAATTCTAAACTTTAACTAATCAATCTAACCTATAAAGCTATATAAAACAACCGGTGTATTCGAAGTATATAATCTATGTGATCATATACATCGGTGTGTGTGTGGAAAGAAATCAGATGCTCTAAGTATCTAAATGATGGTTTGAGCAAATGAAGAACTTTCGGTGAAAAGGATGACTATGGGATGGTTGTTAGGCTTGAAGCTTGATGAAGAAATCTGGGTTTGCTAAGGAGATGGTTGAAGATTTGAATTTCTGGGTTTCAATCTTCAAAGCAAACTTGAATACTTGGGAATATTTCTCTTGAAGCTCAGCAACCTTCGTTGTTGATAAATGAAGGCTATTTATAGGCAATGCACCCTAGTGACCGTTGGACAAAGATTTGAATCCGATCGGTTGGTACAATTGCTGCCGAAATCCCATTGGTTGAGCTGTCATTTTCGTCCATGGTTTTGTCTTGTAGTCCTAGGTAGTTGTAGCACCACTACCTGACAATTGTCCTTTGTTGCAGAGAAAGGACTAACGATAAAGAATTTGAACTGCTAGACAAACCGACATTCCTTGCAGAAACTCCAAGTTAACTTAGAGTTATTTTGACAAGACATCACACATTCCTTTTATGATTGAAAAGGGAATGTTTGTCTAAGAAATAGATGACTTCTCTTGAATTCTTCATTAACTGATCGGCGGTTCCACCAGGCATAGGAGAGGTTCCAAGGATGAACTTGATGAGCGGTTCATAAGAAACTGAAGCACGCGGTTACATGATTGCAGTTCCATCAAGTTGTCATCAGCGGTTCCAAGAGAGACTTGAATAGCAGTTTCATCAAAGCCACAGGATGCGATTTGATGAAAAATAAGCGACTCCATGCTGGAGGTTCTAAGATGGCACAAATGCGGTTTGAAGACCTAAACCGCTAGGTTAACCAAACTAAATAATCAGCCTAGACAAACAAAAATCTAGAAATGGACTTATATAAAAGTTGAAGTATAACTTCATTACATGCGGTCCTAAAGTCCATAAAAAGACACGTGGCATGGATTAATCAAATTAAGTGGGTGTACTAACAATGAATCCTAACAGATTGCTTTCTGCCCTCTGTCTTTCCCTTCTCTCTCTTCTCTTGGCAATGTAGGCTCAAATCAAACTTTTGGCTTGCTACAAGCTGGGCTCAGGGACTGCAGTCAGCCGCTTCTCCTGTAGTCGTCAGCTCACACTGGCTATCAAAAACACTACAACTGACTATAAAAACACTCGAACTGACACTAAAATACACGATCTTTTTTTTTTTTGTACAAACACTAAAATACACTATCACTTGCACTAAAAAAATTCCATTTATTTTTTTCTCACTGGCGATAAATCATATGTGCTTGTTAGATCATATCCAAAAGACTTTACTTGTTTATATCCAGAATCTCTTGAGCTTGATATCCAGAAAGTTTGCTGGCAATGAAGTTTTTCAAATATGCTTGAAATCATATCAAAAGGCTTTATTATTGATGTCTAGAACCATTTGAGGTTGATATCCAAAGGTTTTTTTTTGCCATGATCTTCTTTAAATGTGCTTGAAAATCATAGCCATAAAGCGTTATATTGATATCCAAAACCGTTTGAATTTGATATCCAGAAGGTTTATTGGCCATGCCTTAAGTCACGGCTTTGATTCTCAGCTCGTCCGACGTTTCAGTTATTTACAAAAATGCTACCGCGCGCGAAGTCCTATTTATTTACAAAAATACGACCGCACCTTTAGAAAACATTTTTCTTTATCACTAGAAAAAACACATTTTTCTCCAATTTTTCACTAAAATTTTTATATACTCTCAAGTCACAACTAATCTTAATTCATAATCCCTCATCCCAAACGTTCACACTTTCGGGTCAATGGTAAATTTCACCCTTAAAATGAATACCAGCACCAATTTTTATAATCACACCTAAATACTGAGGCTCCGTTTGTTTGGGGGAAAACATTTTCCGGAAAATGATTTCCCGGAAAATGTTTTCCGGAAAATAACATAACATAAACAAGTTTTTGGTTGTTTGTAAATCTAAGGAAAATGTTTTACGAAAAATATTTTCATATGAGAAAAAAAATTACTATGAGAAAAAAATTATTATGAGAATTTTTTGAAGGGAGGTGGGATGGGTGGTGTTGGGGAGGGGGTAGGGGAGGTGGTGGGGTAGGGGGAGGTGTTCAAAGATAATTTTAATGTGTGTGAAAAGAAAGTTTCTTTTTTTAAGGTGGGTGGATGGTGGGGTAGGGTGGGTGAGTGGGTGGTGGGGGTAGTAGGGGTGGGGGAGGTATTCAAAAATAATTTTAATATGAAAGAAAAAAAGATTTTTTTTTATTTTTTTTGGGTGGGGGTGGGATGGGTGGTGTGGAAAAGGGGCGAGGCGGAGATGGAGGAGTGTTCAAAAATAATTTTATGTCATCATTATTTTCGGAAAATGTTTTCCTTAGGTGGAGGTAAGGAAAACGTTTTCCTTAGAAAATGGGGAAAACCATTTTCCGGAAAATATTTTCCCCATTTTTTGGTGCTTAACAAACACTGGGAAATGTTTTCCGGAAAACAAACGGAGCCTCAGTCTCAATAATAAATTATATCTCTCAATCTCCTTTTCGATCACAATGTTTTTAATTTATAAATTCACTTTTAATTCCGTACTCTATAGTAAAAGTGCATATTTAAATGGCCCTTGGACTCTAGGGCCCCTGAGCTCAGATTCAAACCCAAATAAGGAAAATCCAGATGAAAAATTCCTCATACACCCCTCACTAGCAAAAATGATGTAAGAAGATTAAAATACCCTCATATCTCTTCCCACCTTTACTTTTTTTGGTCAAATTTTAGTCAACTCTTATAACTTACACATAATTATCATATAAAAGTTTAAAAATTACTTTTTGATTTTTTACAAAAAAATAATTTTTTTTATCAAACTTGGTCAAACAGCAGTCAAACTCTTATAACTAACACATAAGAGTAAAAAATTCACTTTTTCCATTTTTTTACAAAAAATAATAATAAATTTTTGGTCAAACTTGGTCAAACAGCATTCAAACTCTTATAATTTACACATAATTATCATATAAAAGTTACCAAAAATTATTTTTTCATTTTTTTACAAAAAAATAATAATTTTTTTGGGTCAAATTTGGTCAAATACAGTCAAACTCTTATAACTAACACATATGAGTAAAATAAATAAATCACTTTTTCCATTTTTTTACAAAAAAAAATAACAAAATTTTTTGGTCAAATTTGATCAAACAACAGTCAAACTCTTATTACTTACACATAATTATCATATAAGAGTTACAAAAAAATCGTTTTTCATTTTTTTACAAAAAAATAATAATTTTTTTTGTCAAACTTGGTCAAACAGCAGTCAAACTCTTATAACTAACACATAAGAGTTACAAAAATTATTTTTTTTCACTTTATTTACAAAAAAAATAATAAATTGTTTTGGTCAAATTTGGTCAAGCTTGGTCAAACAGCAGTCAAACTCTTATAACTAACACATAAGAGTAAAAAATTTCACCTTTTTTTTTCATTTTTTGGTCAAACTTGGTCAAACAGCAGTCAAACTCTTATAACTTACACATAATTATCATATAAGACTTACAAAAAATACTTTTTTCATTTTTTTACAAAAAAATAATAATTTTTTAGTCAAAAATTTGGTCAAACAGCAGTCAAACTCTTATAACTAACACATAAGAGTTACAAAAATTACTTTTTTCATTTTTTACAAAAAAATAATAAATTTTTTTGGTCAAATTTTGTATGAAACCATTGCTCCTAGTCTTACACTCACCACCTTTCTTAATTTTTGTGTCATCACCAATATCTTAATTTTTGTGTCATCGCCAATATGATGAAGCTTCAAATGGGACGGAGTGAGTATTGTAGTAAACTTTATCAGATGAATTCAGAAAACTTCAAATTCTGTACTGAAGTAATCTATATTCAAGAATCATATAGTTCATCAATTACAAATTTGAAATAATTCCAGAACCGGACTAAAAAAAAACCTAAAAAGAACCCCCAACAATACAGAATAGAGAAATAAATTACCAAATCACACACACACAATGAATAATGATAGGAAATTGTTACCTATGTGCTAATATAAACACACACACACACATCAATTTACAATTTGAAGTGCTTTTAAATCATTGTTTTTATCATCTTAGTTTAATTTCCCGTCTTAGGAATTAATTCAATCAAATCAACCCCCAATCTGGTCAAGTGACTAGTACGTAAATAATCATCGTTCTTCGTGGATCGACCCTGACTTACCCTAATTACATTATTAGTGGCCGAGTTTAGGTCTAATTTAGTAGGCGTGCGACTAAGCCTATCAAAAACAGAATCAGATCGTAATAAAATTCCTTGGCCTGGATGATTTTTAAGATACCGAACAACATGTAGAGCGGCCGTCCAAATACACACCGTCAAAGTTTGGTGACGGAATGCCAATCGCCGTTAGGAAACGAGATACAAATGGTTTGCAGGGAGGTAATGAATGGCAGGTAAAGTTACTTCCTTTCAACGCTTGTCTACTTTCAGTCCAAAGAAGGATAGAATGCTCATTTCCCAACCAGTACACATACTTTAAATTCTTGTATGTTATCCATCAAACAACAGTCAAACTCTTATAACTAACACATAAGAGTTACAAAAATTACTTTTTTCATTTTTTTTTTACAAAAAAAATAATAATTTTTTTTTGTCAAATTTGGTCAAACTTTGTCAAACAGCAGTCAAACTCTTATAACTAACACATAAGAGTAAAAAAAAATTCACTTTTTCCATTTTTTTACAAAAAAATAATAAAATTTTTTGGTCAAACAGCAGTCAAACTCTTATTACTTGCACATAATTATCATATAAGAGTTACAAAAATTACTTTTTTCATTTTTTTACAAAAAAATAATAGTTTTTTTTTTGTCAAATTTGATCAAACTTGATCAAACAGCAATCAAACTCTTATAACTAACACATTTAACATATAAGTGTCAAAGTCTTATGAACATGTTCATAAGACTAAAGTCTTATTTGAAGCTGTTCATAAGACTAAAGTCTTATTGAACCTGTTCATAAGACTTTGCTCTTATGAATAATAATGTGTATTATAAGACTTTTATTCACTCTCATTGAAACATGTTTCATTTGAATATGTGTTCATAAGATCTGCCCTACTGGCCCTCCCACTAGTCAAGTCTTATAACTTCACATAAAACCTATCCACTTCTTATAATTAAAGTAAAAGAGTTATGTATTTTTACTCTTATCCACATACTATATTAGTTGATTAAATAAAAATGTTCAAGAACCAAGAATCTGGGGATTGGTTGGGTCAAATGCCATCATCTTCATTGAAACACAAAATACATAAATTGAATAAAATTTCATAATTCAAAAAAATGAAGCAATTTATAGTAATATTTTACAAACTCACAAAATTGTCAAGCCAGTTCACGTCCCAATTTGTAGTAATATTTTACAAACTCAAAAATATTGTCCACTAAATAAAATAACCAAGTCATTTAGTCAAACAGTTGGCGAGCTTGGCAAAAAATTGAACCAGGAACCAAGTTATTGTTGATCTAATGTACTGTAAGCAATTAAAAACCTCTCAAGGCCAACTCATAGTCATTGATTTGTCTACAAAGAAGACGAAGGACAGAGATGAGTCAAGGTATGTAGATCTGAGGTTCGCGGGAGAAAAGCAACCAAACCTGAGATCGATATCAGTGGATTCGTTGCCGGAAAATACGAACAACGGCGACGGATCTGAACAGATCCGGTACAGATCTGAAGGCGTCGGCAAAAATGGTGAAGAGAGGTACAAATCAGCGTTATCGGAGTTCGAAAACAATGATTTTTTTAGCCGACGCATCATCGCTGAAGTAGAAACTACTCTAGATCTGGTCGGAATGCTTGATCGTCGGCGAGCATGTGTGTGTGTCGAGGAGCAAAAGGTCCAGGTTTAGAGAGATCGAAGAAGCAGATTGTGTCGGAGAAAGGAGATCGGAGTAAGGGAATCGGAGAAGGAGACCAAAGAAGGAAACATAGTCGGAGAAAAGGGAGAAGCGACGGCGGTGGCAATGGAGAAGAACAGAGTCGCCGGGGTTAAGATTGTCGGAGACGAAGAAGCATAAGGAGGTCGGGTTGGTGGTGGAGTTCGCCGGAGAAGATGAAGGGGGGCGGTGCCGGTGTAAGTGTGCCGTGCTTTTTTTTAGAGAGAGAGAGAGTGTGCGTGTGTGCTGAATGAGGGGAGAGAAGGGGACGTTAGGGTTTTGTTGGAGGGAGGGGTAGTTTCGGTATTCAGCTGTTTTGTTTGACTGGTCAACAGAGAGGTGAGGGGTGTATGTGGAATTTGGATCTGGACCCAACTCCTTATCTGGCATTTGATCTGGGCCTCTCCTTATTGGTAATAAAATCTGGGCTTGGGGGCCCTTAGGGAATAATTCCATATTTAAATAGTTTAAGTGAATATTAAGCTGAGACGCAACAAGCACTATTTCTCGTTTTAATATATCTCTTTAGACTTTTGTTATAATAACTTGATTTAATTACTCTTTCTATTCTTGTTTAAGATTTTTAGTTTGATTTTATATGTTTATTAAGAAAATAATAAAAAATTCGAAACACTATTCATAAATCAAAATAGTGAAAAATAAGTTAGGTAAATAGTAGTTTTTTGTAATTAAATGAATTTTATGAAGAAAAAATTGTCCAAAACATTGTTCATATTTATCTTTATATAATAAAGCAACTAAAATCCTTAATCTATAACTATATAAAATATAAAAGCAAGTGAGACTTGCTATATATAGAAAGGGCCCACATGGATGCTGTAAATAGAAATGTGGTATATTTGTAATTTTGTCCCTTTCTGATTTTGAATTCAAAATTTGAGCTCTTTGGATACTGTGATCTACCAAAACAATTCTAGCAAGCTACTCATATATCAAAATCCATATTTAAATGGTTAGTTCAAGCATCTTATATTTCCATCTCCCTCAGAACTTCTGGATTGTGAATATATTTGTCTTTCTTCTCTTTTTTCTGTCTTCTCTCTCATTTGTTTCTCTGTTGTTCCGTCTCACAGCGGCCATGTTCCTCCATTTTGTTGGGTATCTGTTTTAGTTTCTTCAGGACTCCGTGATGATCAAATAAGAATGAATTTGGGCATGGCGGATCTCAATCCGGATACTGGCGGGGCAACCAGGAAGATGTACATTTAAGGGAGTGAGAGAACTCTTAGCACGCAACCTGGAGTTGCAACCATGGTGGAAATCGTCCCCAAATCCCTGATTTGTTTAATTCTTTAAGATCTAGCCTTCCTTTATTTTTCTTTGTATAATATTCGTTGGAGAAGCATGATTTTAGGCCAGATTTCTGGCATTAGCAAAGAGGAAGATAGAGAATGGGAAGAATGGGAAAATATTTACTTTCTTTCCTTTTCTCCCTTTGCTCTTAAAATATTGATATGTAAATGAATCAAAATGTTTAAACACTTTAGTAGTTATTATGTACTCCCTCCGTTTCATGTGAATTGAGACTAAATTTTTTGGAACACAAACCAAGGAAAAGTAAGAGAGATAAATAGGGGGTGGAGTTGTTTGTGAGTGTGAAAAATTAAATAGGAGGGAGAATGAGTGGGAGGAATAGTAAGTTGATTGGTGTATGTGAGTGTAAAAGTAAAGTAAGAGAGAGAATGAGTGGGAGAAATAGTAAAGATTTGCCATTTTGAGCAGTCTCAATTGATGTGGAACGGACGAAAAAGGAAATAAGTCTCAATTCACATGAAACGGAGGGAGTATAAATATTTATCTCTAATTATAGGGGTGGCTTGGTTGGTATACCAAGTGTATTTTGTCTATATTGTGTACCAACCAAGTTAAACTTGGTACAATAAAATGCATACCATTACCAACCACCAAAGTCGGTATATCACCTTAATTGGTACGGTTGGTACTTGATTGGTATGATCGGTACATAGTACCCTACCAAGTATGAATTGAGGTACAAAATAAAAAAATAAAAATAAAAATCAATTGTTATTTGAACAATTTTTTGCATTTTTCATCAATTATAAAAACAGTGAACACTATAAAGAACAAAAGGTAAACTATGCATTAAAAATGGTAAAAACAAACATGCATTACAATTTTATTATACAATAAAAATTAAATCAATTTATTTGAGATTTTTACTACTTGGTTTGTGAGGAACCTTCACATAGAAATACATGCAGTGAGAAAGTTATTGTTTTTAAATAAAAAATTAAATATGAATCTCAACCAATCAAATGTCATCTAGGTATATAATTAATAATTTAACACATATTTTTCAAATAATGTTGGTACTTGGTATACCAACTAAAGTCAAAATATTAATACCGTATACCTACCAATTTTTTAATTCGTACGGTATACCAACCAAAATTAGATATTTGTACAATGTACCAACTTTTGGTATACCAAGTACGTTTGGTACGGTTGGTTAGTTTAGATTTGTACCATTGACCACCCCTATCTAATTACTAAGTTCTACTTTATAGTGTCTCATGTAATTGTAATGAATTTTTATAAATTAATGTGTTATAACTCGTACATCGCACGAGAGTAAAACTAGCTAGTACATAACAAAAAGGAAAAGAAGAAACTTAAACTTAGGGAGTAAAATTTACCTGGCCTTCTAGTTCAAATTATATATTGCCACCTATTTTGTTTGAATCTTAACATTTATACCCAACTTGAAGATCTAGTAGATAGTCAAAATATTTTTAGTAAGAGACTACTTCACCAGTAATCCGTGTGATACCTAAGACTTCAACAGAATGCGTAAATAATACTCCCACTGTCTCGCAAAGTTTGTCTTCTTTGGAGTTTTTATAGTCAACATGAATGAACTTTCACCAAACATTAATGTTTATCAAATCATTCTAATGAAATTTAAAAAAAATGTAATTGACATTATTAAGCCATTTATCAATAACAATCTTCAAAATTTAATTACGATCATTAGATATCAATACTTGGTCAAAGTTTATTTATGTTGACTATAAAAAGTCAAAACGAAACAAATTTTTATAGAACAAGGGGGTAATGCTAGATTATATTAATTTTTCACATAATTTTGAACACACTGGACAACTGAAAACTTGAAACAAATCTTGGAAGAAGTTTATATTATCCTATTTTCATGATGAGACAAACAATGGGGTAGCAAGTAATTAACTCATTCACCCTCAACCTCACCATCTTCATCCTCAACCCATTTCACTTCTCCTTCACAAGGATACCATACCCAACAAACAAAAACAAAATACAAGAAATTTACAAAGCTCAAACTAGCAAGAACCCAATAGTAATAATCATAATGCCCTTGATTAATATTGCTAGAAATCCAACTCACTTTCCATCCTCTTGTACTAACCTCATCAACAATACTCACTATCAAACTTGCCAACAAGCTTGCCAAAGAACTCGCGAGCCCGCCTATAGTCGAAGCTATACCCGACATGCTTTTAGGGAACTCGGATATACAAAACTCGATTTGCGAAAGAATGACCAAACCATCTGCAAATCCACCAAGAACATTATGTGGGAGTGTCCATAAAGCTGATATACTTAGTACACCTTTCGGGTCATCTGAAAATCCTTCCTTTATAGCTATATCTCTTCGTATAGCCTCTAGAATTGCGGTATATGCCATGGAGAGGGTAGAGAGAAAGAATCCAAACCCGATTCTTTGTTTAGGGGTGAAATGAACTTGTCTACCCGTGATTTTTGATGCTAAAGGTAAGATTGCATATTGGTAGAGTAGAATCCATATTACGACTGATAATATTGTGAACATACCGAAAGATCCCATTGGAATTTCAAAGGTGGGAGTGACATGCCGGTCCATGGATTTTACTTGGATTGTGGAGAATGAGCTTTGGTTTGAATTTACGCTGAATAATATCCCAGTTGACCATATTGGGATTATATGTATTAGTGCTTTTAGCTCCTCTACTTGATCAACAGTACAAAGTCTCCATGGATTTGTAGCTCTTCCATCTAAGGTTAAGTCTTTCTCCGGATCATCAATAACACAAGCTTTACTTAAGAGCCTAAATGAACAAGAAAAAAAAAACATTTCAGGTTTATTAGATCATGTTATGATATAAATGGAAGCATTAGTGTCGATCATTATACAAATCAAATCAATTTGAATAAGGCCAGTCAACCTACATATGCAACATAAATTCACGTTTTCTTCATATAATGCAACATACTCGTTAGTGTGAGATATTATTAAGGTACTTTTGCATGCTTTATCAAATAATGGAACACACTTTTCTTTATTTACTAGCGTAAAAGACAGTCAACGCCTTGTCAGATCCAGGTCAACATCATATCAACATTGACTATTTATTTTATTCATGTGGCACTGACGTAGTGCATGATGATCAAGTACTTATTTACCTTAGTTTGTTTGTTGGTGTAACCAAAGCTGATCCTTTGTTGTAATAAAACAACGTTCCGTCACTTTCTGACGGTAATGCCCGATTTCTGTTCTTATAAGATGCCACAATAACTTGAACCAGCCCAATCAACAAGCTAGCTTTACCCTTCAACTTGATGTAGAAAGTAGAGGCTGAAAAGAACGAAAGAGCCGATACAAACATGCACGCAACGGGAATCCCAAAACCAATTTTCCATCCAAAATGTTCTTGAAAATACGCAAAACAAGTTATGGCAACAATAGTTGAAATTGCTGATGTAGCATAGTACCACCCTAAGTAGCTAGCCATGATACCATTCTTTTCTTTAGCATTAGTCGAATCTGAAAGCACGAGACTCGTGCTTTCATCACAACCGTCAGAACCATCTTCTCGATTATCTATCTGATCTGATCCAAAGGCCATGGAGGCTCCCCTGATTCCTCCTGCCCCAATGGCCATAACTATAAATGAGGAGCACAAAAGTGTAAGCTGTGAAGTTGTAGGTGTACTACAATGGCTACTATGATCATTGCAAGGAGGCGGCCTTGCTCCTGGGAACATTGCTGTTGACCATAGTAGAATCATCCCCTTCAAAACAGGTAAGAATTCCATTTTAGTACGTTTATTTAAATAACTTGAAAGATTTTTTTGGGAGATTGTAGATTCGTCTATGAATGAGTGTTCATTTTCTTGCAGAAAATATATTGTACCTGATTGCAATATTACAAGTTTGCGAGTACTTGGGAAAAAAGAATGCTAAAAATGCTTAAGAGTCTGACATTCATTTTTGGGTGAGTAGGTATAAATAAGGGTAAATCAGATTTTAGGGGCTACAAATAAACATCACTGCTTCCAGGGACATAGAAATATCTAAACTAGAAACTGGAAAAAGACTCTCATTTTGCATCATAATAGGATTGCTTTCTTGTCTTGAATGAGCCAGCACATGGCCACAACAACCCCACACCACATGCTAACGGAGGATCAGGGGCCGGCGCACTCAATTTTGACCGTTCATTCCGATCGCGAAGGTTCACATTCATTCAGGGGTTATTTGGGGATATTTTGGACATTTTACTCGGCTCATGCATATTGTCCGTTCATTCAGCTCGCTCTCCTATCTCGGCCGTCCACCTCACACGACTGACTGCACTGACCCCATATCGACATGGTAACAATAATCAAAACACACGGTCGAACACACGTTAACCAAGAAAAACTAAAAGAACATTCCAATTAATAATTGTTGGGAATATGCCTTTGAATCGATGGCTATTGATTAAGGATATGTCCGCGACAAGTCGAGATAATTCCTGGGACTTGAATTGGCAAAAGGAAATCTTTTTGTACAAGGATTAAGGTTTATTGGTTTAATTAGGTTTCTTATTGGTACAAGGAATTGTTCAAGAATTAGGAAAGTCTTTTCCTAATGAGATAGAATTACTTTGTACACAAGAAATATTATTCCAATTACATTGTACAAAAGGAATATGATTCCTTCTCCATTTGGGTTTCTAGTATTTATGCCTATAAATACTAACCCCTTCTCTAGCATTATTTTGGCCGGTCATCTTTGAGAGATACAAGTAGAGATCTAAGATCTAGATTTAGGTGACGGGATTATTTGCCTAAATAATTCGTGCAACTAGATTAGTGAAGATCGTCTTTTATAATGTCATTGATAATAATATATTCTCCCTCCGCCCGTGGACGTAGCCAAGTTGGTGAACCACGTAAATTCTTGTGTTTGTGTTTGATTATTTCTTTGATCATCGTTCTTATGTTTAGTTTGCTCTAACAAGTGGCATCAGAGCTAAATAGTTAGGACAAGATCCGGGTATTCCGCTGCAGAAAGAAGAAGATGAGTCAAGGATTTGAATCAACGATCGACAAGACTAATGGGAGGAATAGTATTTTATTCTTTGGTAAATCAAGATGAAGGCACTGCAGTTCGTGTGTAGTACATGTGCAGTTCGCGTGCAGCGATCGTGCAGTGCACATGCAACGTCCGTGCAGAAATCTGGGTGTCTAGGTTGGACACATCAAGACAGGAGTCGTGTTGAAGAAACAAGGCTTATTGGCACCCTCGTGGCGAGTAGATCTAGTACAGACAGAGATTCAACAGGGATAGTTGCGGAAGGCGGCAAAGGTTCTAGCAAGAAGAAGAATTCTCAAAAATCTTCTCGCAAGAGAGGCCCGAGACCTGATGAAGTTTGTAATTTCTACAAGGAGGGAAGGGAAGCGAGGAAGTGATGGATTCTCTGGAGGAGGAGGCGCATTCACAAATCATCATGGGTCTTGGTGATGATGATGTTCTCGTGGAGGTTGCTATGGAAAATAGTGACAATGGTGATTTTGCTCTAATAGAGGAAGAAGGCTCACGGCGCGGGGATGAGTGCCTTCTAAATCCAAGGGTAGAGCAAAGCGAGATAGTTGAGGAAAAGGTGGAGCCTATTTCTACAAGAAGGAGTAGATAGGCAGACGATCCTGAGGTACAAGATGACTATCCGCAGATTAAGTTGGGACAGTTTATCTCGGTGGGCGAGGTTCACGGCCGAATGAACTCGCCAAGCACGAAAAACTGTTAGTCGCCCGAAAGGGGCGGTGCTCTAGATAGGCGGTCTAGAGGCACTAAGGAATGCTAGGCTTAGCATATCGTCCGGTTGCTTGGGAGGAGCAAGGTTGTACGGCATGACAAAGGGTGCTTGAGGTAAAGCACAAGATTGCATTCTATTCACCTTTAAATGAGTGGGTTCGAAGCTTTCTAGACTAGTTCGAAGCTCATCATTGGATTGGGATTGAGAATCAATCGAGACAAGGTACAATCTGGGGATTTAAGGTGTAATCTATTCGAAGGCCTAGAAGTAGATACACAAGTCTAGTCGGCAAAAGGGGTTCTTAAATTCTAGAGGTGTACAGTCTCAAGTGTTCGCCGAAACACTATGTTGATGGTCTAGAAGGCTTTCTGAGACATCAATACTAGTTTCTTGGCTCTCATCGGCGTTATGGAGAGTTCGAAGAAACAAGATAAGTAAGAGCACATATTAGTGGAGTATTGTAGCAGTTCGTGCAGACATCGCGCAGTCGTGCAGTTCATGTACAATTTCCGTTTGTGCAGATGCTTATGGGGAAGAAATCCAAATAAGTAGTCACGGGTTCGAGATACATTTCCAGAATGAGAACTGATTTGTTCAAGTCATTTAAGGGTGTTTGTCCGTGTTCGATGGTGATACAAGAATAGTTCGAAGCACGTTGAAGTTTGAGACAAGATCGACTGTCGTCATCTGGTTAATATGGTATTCGAATTTGGTGATCGTAGATTTGGTATTACGGATGTGGTGGTCAACGTTGTGGTGAAGGTTCTAGGGATCTAGAAATCATGGCAAAAGTTGAGCCGGAAAAGTCGTTTGCTTGACTAAGTAAACGTGGTTGTTCTTGAGTGAACAAAGATGGTGTCTTGACAAAGACAGAAGGCGGTAGCGGAGGTAGAGAGATATATTCGGAAGCGGAGGATTCAACTCAAGGTGGAGTTGGGATCGGTTCGTGGATATAAATTATGGTTCGGGGAGATTCAAAGTCAAGGTGGAGATTGTTGGGAATATGCCTTTGAATCGATGGCTATTGATTAAGGATATGTCCGCGACAAGTCGAGATAATTCCTGGGACTTGAATTGGCAAAAGGAAATCTTTTTGTACAAGGATTAAGGTTTATTGGTTTAATTAGGTTTCTTATTGGTACAAGGAATTGTTCAAGAATTAGGAAAGTCTTTTCCTAATGAGAATAGAATTACTTTGTACACAAGAAATATTATTCCAATTACATTGTACAAAAGGAATATGATTCCTTCTCCATTTGGGTTTCTAGTATTTATGCTTATAAATACTAACCCCTTCTCTAGCATTATTTTGGCCGGTCATCTTTGAGAGATACAAGTAGAGATCTAAGATCTAGATATAGGTTGACGGAATTATTTGCCTAAATAATTCGTGCAACTAGATTAGTGAAGATCGTTTTTTATAATTGTCATTGATAATAATATATTCTCCCTCCGCCCGTGGACGTAGCCAAGTTGGTGAACCACGTAAATTCTTGTGTTTGTGTTTGATTATTTCTTTGATCATCGTTCTTATGTTTAGTTTGCTCTAACAATAATCATTGAAGATTTTAAAGTGAAAAGATGAGAATGATATTGTTTTATCATAATCTAAAAATGGGCGATATTGTTAATGAATAATTTCTTATAAATTCAGCACATGTTTGCACTGCACATCAAAATTAAGTCTGAAGAAGGAGTATATTGCAACATGAAATGAAAGGTGACTCATTTGTCAATATCACCATAGATATTGTTTATGGAGGCCTGATAGTTATGGTAATAATGATAGATGCGAGGCTTTACTAGTCATGGAAGCCACATAAAGCTAGTGGTCAGACACACATGGCCTCCCTGACAACCCAGTCCCACCGTACTCCCTCCGTCTCATCTTAAACTTAATAAAAAAGTGACCACAAGAATTAAGATGAAAATCTTTATATTATAAAATATACTCCATCCGTCTCATTTTAAACTTCAAAAATTTCTCTTTTGGGTGTCCCATTTCAAACATCAAAATCCAAAAAATGAAAGTTTTTTATACTTTTTTATTTAGTAGGACCTAAATGTCATACACACAACAACTATCGACTAACTATTCCCTACCCCACTTTCTCTCTCTCCTACCTACTTTCTATACTCACAACACTCTACTACATTATCTATATTATATAATATAAAGATTCTCATCTTAATTCTTGTGCCCACTTTTTTTTTGAAGTATAAGATGAGACGGAGGGAGTAGATAGTTGTGTGTATGACATGTAAGTCCCACTAAATAAAAAAATATAAATAACTTTCTTTTTTTGGATTTTGTAGTTTAAAATGGGACACCAAAAGGGAAATTTTTAAAGTTTAAAATTGGACGGAGGGAGTATAACATATCACAAGTACAGTGTAATTGATTTGTCTCATTATAGAAAGAAAAAAAAAAGAAGGGACAAACTACCTAAATATTCCCTCAGTCCCAATTTCAATTTTTTTTTAAATGTGGACGGATTAAGGAAAAATATGAAATATTCCATCTGACGCAGAAGATAGTCCTTTTTTTATGGTTACTACGGAGTATCTTTGAGTAGTAATAATTAAAACTACTTTTAATTGTTCTAATAAATATTCAAAAATTGTTATTGATACACAATTATAAATACTATTAATACCAATTTTTAGATTCACATCAAGATAACTAAAAGCATCCTTAATTATTGGTCAAAGTTCCTTCGTAGTCACAACGAAAAAAAGAGAGACTATTTTTCTGAGGCAGAAGGAGTATTAAAATGTTGTGGATCAGAAAGTATTAATATGTTGTGAATCACTTTGGCTTTTATAGGGGATTACTTCCTCTACTATTGACGTCTTATGGGATTAGTCAATATACCAAAAATTTTAAAATAAATCATACTCCCTCCATCACAAAAAGATAGTCGCATTTGATTTTTGATGGTCAACACAATTAAATTTAAATAAACATTAAAGGCAATCTAATCATTAGTGAAATTAAAAAAAATATATATTTATAAATAGTTAAGAGATTTAAAAATAACAATTTTTAAAATTTTATGGGGATGATTAGATTGATATTAATGTTTGGTAAAACTTTTGTGCTGATAATAAAAAGTCAAATGAGACAAACTTTTCGGGACATAATAGTACGTCTGTTACTCAAATTAAAAGCAAATGATTTCTCTCTCAAATTGGTTAACAACGAGCCGTTAAATTATGTCACATGCAACTCAATCAATCTAATAAAAAAAATGCTGAGAATGGATCCAAAACCATATTTAGCAATTGCAGAAAGAAAAAGAAAGAAAATAAGCAGAAAAGGGAGACCAGATCTCCTGTACCCATCCGGTGTGTCATCCATGTGCCCAAAGTGATCCGGCCGTTAATATGTTTGAATAATATTAATAAAATGTTAATCTTAAAGACCGTGAGCCGTTGGATCACTTTGAGCACATGAAGTGGCACACCGAATGGGCACAGAAGATCTGCTCTCGAGAAAAGGGGGGGAGAAAATACCAGAAAGCTGAGAATGGATCCAAAACCGATGGCCCAAAAGCGGCCAAGCAAAGAATCGGCGAGAAAAGCGCCAAGAACAGGCGTTAAATTGCTGGCGGAAGAGTAAAGATTGAGAATGTTTGTCCCAACAGCCATATCCAAATGATAATCATTCACAATGTAGACTATCATATTTGGTGTCATCCCCATACTTGCTACCTTCTCAAACGCCTCATTTGCTTCAAATTTCAATCAACAATACCCAAAATCAAAACATACCCTTAATCAATTTAATATTCCACATATACGGAATTATGGATTTAGAACTGTTGCAGCAGCAGATTTGCTACTACCACCTCTGTCCCAGAATGAATGTTCGAAATTGCTCTTGTTTGCTTCTACCTCTATCCCAAAATGAAAGTCAGAAATTGCTCTAATTTCTGAGATTCATTTTGGGACGGGGGAGTATACATTTCAGTGTTTGTTTGGCTAAATATGCCTCTTTTTGAAGTGGGTGATAGAGATTATTTGGAATAAATGCGAGAGTGATTAGAATATTTCTTGAAAAAAGAAAAAAAAATATGAAATGGATGAAGAAATGTGTGTGAGAAAATGATGATGAGATGGCTGTAATTAGTGAAATGTACCAATGATGAAGGGCAGGGTTCTGAGGCCACCCTTGTTATTGTTGGAGTGATTAATGAGGAGAGGCTTTTCAAGCTCAATCTTCTTCTTATTCTTCTCATCTTCCTCTACACAAGAAGAAGAAGGCTCCATTGAATTTGGGTGTATTTTACTTTCTTGTTTGATTACTGTCTTCCCCACTCTTTCAACTCTCTTCAAACAGACAGGTAGTATATGTATGTCCCTCAGAGTTGGGCCTGACAGCGGGCATGGGTAGGGAGACGGGTCGAATACGGTCCGGATATTGTAAAACTCGTATCCGACCCGAGGCTACCGAACCCGTCCGTATCCGATGATGGGCAAATCCGAATCCGACCGTATCCGCCTGGCTGCCCATTTTTTTTTTTTTTTTGCCTGGCCCATCTCTTTCATTGCCTTGGGTTTTCGACCATTTGCAATGCTTCAACTCCCCAAAATTATTCAACTACCCTAATATCACTCCACCTAAACTTCTCTCTCCATCCACTTAATCATTCAACTACCCTCTCAACTATATCCCCTACAATGGCTAGTTTAGTTAAATTCTCAACTCCCTCCCAACTCATCATTCTATACCCCACCACTTTTATTTTATTTATAATCTTTATATTTATGATTAATAAAATAATAATAATAATAATAATAATAGTCATTTCTAATTAAAAAATAATTCACACTTAATTAATTTTTTTGTAATTGCAATTAAATAAATACGAGAATTTTTTAATTTTTATTAAAAATAAGAAAAGTTACAATAAACTTAGCTCGCGACACAAGTGATGAAAAACAAATAAGTATACGACACATAGACTCGACTCACAGTACAATAAAATTATTAAATCACTAATTTCCGAACTTTGCCCATATGTGCTTGACTAAATCGTTCTGCAATTGTTGATGAGCCCTTTGATCACGCAAATCCGATCTAGTACTGATGTGGCGGATTATGTACCATTTATTTCCCTAGTATTGCCATGTATTTTCATTCATTTTGATGTACTTAGACTAGTTTTGATGTATTTGGGGCATTATTTTATCATTTGGGCTTTATTGTAATCCGGGGGTAGAATAGTTGTTTTTATTTATTTATTTTTCTGGATGTAATTTTTGGCGAGCTTCAAAGTCATGTCTCAATGATCAAGTAGTCAAAGTCAAGGCAAAGTCAAAGTCAACCGGAGCGGAGGAGTATAGGACCAAACTGCTATTTTTGGAAGTTGAGGTACTGTTCTGCGATTACTGAAAGTTTGAGGACTGAACTGGAAATGATGAAGACTCCAGGGACTAAATTGCAAAAGAAATCGGTTTCGGCACTCCTATGGATTTCGGCAGAATCTGGCTTGAGGGTTTTGTTATTTTTGTTTTTGTTTTTCTTTTATTTTTAATTATTCTTTTTATTTGATATTTTGAATAGTCATTATTTAGTTTGGAATTAGAATTAGATCAGGTATTCTTTTTTCACTTGGAAAAGAGGACGTTCTTTTTCTTTTTCTCTGGAGCTTTGTAACCCTTTAATGGAGAACTAACTCCATAGCTTTGGATTGAAAGCTTGAACCTAATTTATTTCAATTGAGGTAATTTTCTTAATCTCTCGTTTAATCTATTCATAATTTTGCTTGTTCTGATTTTAGATTTATAACTAGGGTTGGTGGATTTGGTCAATTCACTAGTTCTTTTTATGAATCTTTGCTAGATTACTCTGTTCTGTGCCAGAATTAGGGTTTTCGCTGTAGCATCTTCCCGAATTGTGTATGTGCCATAGCAATTCGGGGAGTAGGCAAAATTAAGCGATTATCTAGTCAACTTAGAAAGCGTTCTTGATCTTAGTCTCTTAAATTGAATAAATTAATTCTTAGACCTTTTCTGTGCCAGTCTAGGTTTAATTTTAATTAGGGTTTATAGGGAGTGTGCCACTGCTATTGACTAAACTGTAAGAAGAGGCAGAGGTTGAAATATATCTCGTGATTAAGTGGATAGGATTAACGGAGAAAAAGAAGTACCGATGAAATTGAAATAGAGGACGGGGATAGGGATCAATCTGAAGTGCTTTTTAAATCATTGTTTTAATCACAATTAGTTTAATTTCCCGTCTTAGGATTTAATCATCAAAATCAAACCCCCAATCTGGTCAAGTGACTGTTCGCAAATAATGACTGTTCTTCGTGGATCGACCCTGACTTACCCTAATTACATTATTAGTAGCCGAGTTTAGGTCTAATTTAGTAGGCGTGCGACTAAGCCTACCAAATTTTGGCGCCGTTGCCGGGGAACGGTGTTTATTTGTTTACGTTCTTATTTTATTTCTTGTTCTTTTTCTTTTTCTTTTTAGTTAATTTATTAATTTAGTTCTCTTTTTATTTATTTTTACTTTCTGTTATATATATATATATATATATATATATATATATATATATATATATATATATATATATATATATATATATATATATATAGTGTGGTACCTTGTACGGTCCACACCCGTTCTACTGATAATTGCTTGTGAGTCTTGAACTAGAAAGCAGATGGCAGCGCAGACATTGAGGCAGAAAACTGCACCAAATTGGAATGAGAAACCATATGCCATCCAATTCCCTGTCTTACCTGCCGGAGTGACTTTTGAGTTGAAGCCGGGGCTGTTGAGCTAGTTACCACACTTCACTGGGATGCCTGGAGAGAATCCGAATCAGCATGTGTCCCAGTTTGTGCAGATATGTCAAAGAATGAAGCCGGCTACACTTCCTTTAGAGAACTTATTACTCAAAGCATTTTCTTTCACTCTAAAAGATGATGCTAGTACATGGTATTACCATCTGCCGCCTAACAGCATTACCACATGGCAGCAAATGAAGGAGGTGTTTCTTGATGAGTTCATTCCTCCCGATCAAATCAATGTGATGAAGCGGGACATTAGCAACATGGAGCAGAAGGTAGATGAGACTCTATACGAGTATTATAACAGGTTCCATAAGTTGTGCAGGAGTTGCCCGTATCATGGATTTGATGATGATCAGCTGATAGTATATTTATATGGAGGGTTGACAGTCATGGATAAGCGGTTGGTGGATTCTTGTTATGGGGGTAGTATTCTGAACAAGACCACTGAGGAGGCCAATGCGATAATTGATGAGTTGGCTAAAAGCACTCGGACACATGGCAGGAGGTCAAGTTTCAGACAGGTCAGTGTTGCGAATTCTAGTAGTGGTGTGACAAATAAGCTTGAGACAGATGTTGAGGACCTTAAGGGGATGATGAGACAATTTTTGATGGGTCCACCACAGAGTCAGCAATATCAGACTAATCAGTATAATCAGTACAGACCACCATATGGGCAGCAGCAGCAGTATCAGAGTACCCCTCCGAGACAGTCTGCAGATGACATGATCCATTCCTTAGCACAGTCGGTGAGCATGATGAATAGCAATTTCCAGCAGTATCAACAGAAGACCGATGCGAGTATTGGTAATCTAGAGAGACATATTGGTCAGATAGCGGATGCAGTTGGGAGATTAGAGGCTAGAGAGACAGAGAAGGTACAGTCTAGAACAGAACCGAACCCTAAGTAGAGTGCACGTGCCATGACTTTGCGTAGTGGTAAGGAGATTGGGAAGGAAGTTTTACCAGAGGAGCCAGTGATTGAGGTTGAGAAGGTTGTGCCTGAAGAGAAGACACCGGAGGAGGAGAAGAAAACTACACCAGTGCCCACAGTTTATGAGCCGGATGTTCCATTTCCTGAGGCATTAAAAAGATCGCGAGAACATGAGCCTGACAAGGCTATCTTTGACACTTTCAAGAGGCTTGAGGTAAACATCCCATTTTTAGACTTGTTGCGGACTGTCCCGAGATATGCCAAATTCCTTAAGGAGCTGTGCACTTTGAAGAGGGATCAGAAGGCGAGAAGTCAGAAAAAGGTGAAGATGAAAGAGCATGTGTCTGCGGTCTATCATAATAAGATGCCCAAGAAGTGTAGTGATCCGGGCATGTTTGTGATTCCTGTGTCTTTGGGTGATGATTCTGAGCATATGGCGATGCTTGACTTGGGTGCTTCAATCAATGTCATGCTTTATGCATTGTTTGAAAAGCTCAAGTTGGGACCTCTACAGAATACTAGGGTGGTTATTCAGTTGGCAGATAGATCCAATGCATACCCTAAGGGGAAAGTTGAGGATGTTTTGGTCCGGGTTGGTAAGTTCATTTTTCCCGCTGATTTTTATGTTTTGGAGATGGATACGGATCCTAAGGCTCCCATTCTGTTAGGGAGGCCATTTATGTCTACGACTCATACTAAGTTAGATGTGTCGAATGGTTCATTAACTATGGAGTTTGATGGGGATTTAATGGAGTTCAATATTTTTGACTCCAAGAAAGACCCTAAGGATGGCCGTGGTTTCTGTTTTATGGATGTAGTAGAGCCAAAGGTAGATGATGTGTCCAAGGTTTGTAGTGGGATTGATGATGTGAAGATTGGTTTGGAGATCCCGGCTGTAAAACATGGACCAAGAAAGGTGAAGAATCTTCCTGAGCACCGAAAGCATGCATTTGGAGGTGAAGAAGAATTGATGATGGCTAGTAGTTCGATGGAGAAGAATGGAGGTTTGAGCACGATGAACAACAAGAAGAAGAGATTTATGCAGACAATTCGAGCTCAAACGGGGTGGAGTGTGCACTAATGAGGTACCATGTATTCCCTTACGTTTAAACTGTCCTTATTTTTATTCACTTTTACACGCTGAGGATACTGTGTAGTTTAAGTGTGGGGGAAGGATTTGTAGTTGTATAGTATGCATTTTTTTTAATTTCTAGTTAGTATTTTTTTTATTTTTTTTATTTTTAAAAAAAAGCTAACCAGGAGGTAACCCGGATTTATTTGCTTGTTTCTTGGTTCTTTATTTGTATATTATGCTTTTAAATTTCATGTTTATTGTGTATTTAAATTCATTTTTATGTCTAGAATCGGTGCTGCTGATTGGGTATTTTTGTGTTTTGTTGATGCAGGTAATCTTGGACGGGAGGAGATACTTAAAAAAAAAAAAAAAAAAAAAAATCTTCCAGGCGCAACACGACTCGTTCCAGTTGAAACCATCTCCTATCTGCACGTCTGCTTCACTCGTGGTCACGAATGTCCGCCTAGTCACGACTCGTTACCCTGGGCACGACTCGTGCATGCCTCATTTGTTGACAATCTGGGCTGCGAACAAACCCTCTGCAACGCATAATTTCTCTCTCCCGATCTCCCTAACACAGCTCGTCTCTCTCTCTTCTCCCAGCCCATCGTCTCCCCCTCTCTCTCTACAACCTCCATAGCCGCCGCCGCCCTACTCCTTACCACCACCATCTCTCCTACTAACTCCCCCCTCCATTAAAAACTCTCAGCCCGTCATCTCTCCCTCTCAGCCAGTCGGCTCTCCCTCCCTCTCTATCCATAGCCACCCGCCGCCCTACAACTCATCTTCCCACCACAGAACCGCCTCCCCCTTCCATTAAAACAACTCTCTCCCTCATCTCCTTCCTCCCTAACATCATCCACAACCCCAAATCCTCCATTATCACCCCCTTTATCAACTTTCTCTCTCTAAACCTAAACACCCAAATCCTCAATTTTCTTCAAAGTAAACCATCTTCCCACCTTCACCCACTTTCTCCTACCTATATCTAACCCAAAATCAACACCATTAACCTTCAATTCCGAGTTTCAAAGCAAAATCAAGAACCCGAAATTCTCAATTTTGGGATTTTTTGATACAACGTTCTTGGATCAATTTTGGAGGGACAAGGAGCTTATTTGGGTATACTTGAGCATTTAGAGGTACAATTTTTCCTTTTCTCTCGCATTTGAATTGTTGGGATTGGTACATTGTTGATTGAAAATTGTGGGATAATTGGTAGTTTGTTGTGGAGAGTTGTTATTGTGTTGAGATTGTGGTGTGATTGTGGTGTTGCATATTATTGTTGAATCGTTGTTGGTGTGTGATTGTGAGTGTTAGTAGGTGTTGCAACTTGGACTGAGAACGGAGGTAAACAAACTGAATTCATTCTTTTGAAATCAAGTGAGGTACCAAAATCTTATTCTGCTTATAACATTGCAGTCTACTTTGTATGCAATTGTTGAGTAATGTTCTTCTGGGACTTATTGCCATGGTAAAAAGAAAAAATTGCTATTCTGAATGTGCTGATCAGTTGGGATTAGATGTTGAGGGTGCCTCTATCTTTCTGAGTCTTATGCACAATGAGGGCATTGTGAAATTTAAGTGTGGGGGTGGAGATGTATTCATGTGCTAAGATCATTTTTCTCTATTAAAAAAAAAATTAAAAAAAATAGAGAGGTTAAGTGAAAACCCGGAAAGGCGCTTAGGCAAAAGGTGAGATTTTGAGTGATTTTATCATGTATTCACTGGAGAGAAGTCATAAGGGAGGTTCGGAGTCTCGGGTTAGGATTTTCATACTTGGTGTAGGAGGCTCGGTTAGAGGTGATTAAGATAGAAACCCTCGGTCTTTCTTGGAGTAATAAGGGGGCGTGGGTGCTTTCACGAGGTAAGTTATGTCCGGAAACACTTTCTAGGCATCAACTTTTTATTTTTACGAGGGCGATAGTAGTGTGAGACTAGCATGGGGGAAATTTAGGATATTTCAGTTCCCCGTGGCTTTTATGAGTGGGCCTTAGTCTGAATACGTTTTTTCACTATTTTGGAGTTTGTTTCGTGCTAAGGCCATTGATATTTATTTGTTCTTGGTGTTTATGGGGACGGAGTTTCTTATACTCCGAGTTATTTGTGTTTGTTGATTTTTTGACTTGGAGGATTAGAGGAGACTAGGGGTCATTTTCTCCCATGCTACGCTGATTAGACTGGTGCTTAGAGTGGGGTTAGGATATTACTCAGGGACGAGTAATGGTCTAAGCGTGGGAGAATTTGATGTGGCGGATTATGTACCATTTATTTCCCTAGTATTGTCATGTATTTTCATTCATTTTGATGTACTTAGACTAGTTTTGATGTATTTGGGGCATTATTTTATCATTTGGGCTTTATTGTAATCCGGGGGTAGAATAGTCGTTTTTATTTATTTTTCCGGATGTAATTTTTGGTGAGCTTCAAAGTCATGTCTCAATTATCAAGTAGCCAACGTCAAGGCAAAGTCAAAGTCAACCGGAGCGGAGGAGTATAGGACCAAACTGCTATTTTTGGAAGTTGAGGTACTGTTCTGCGATTACTGAAAGTTTGAGGACTGAACTGGAAATGGTGAAGACTCCAGGGACTAAATTGCAAAATTGAAGAAATCGGTTTCCGAACTCCTATGGATTTCGGCAGAATCTGGCTGGAGGGTTTTGTTATTTTTGTTTTCTTTTTCTTTTATTTTTAATTATTCTTTTTATTTGATATTTTGAATAGTCATTATTTAGTTTGAAATTAGAATTAGATTAGGTATTCTTTTTTCACTTGGAAAAGAGGACGTTCTTTTTATTTTTCTCTGGAGCTTTGTAACCCTGTAATGGAGAACTAACTCCATAGCTTTGGATTGAAAGCTTGAACCTAATTTATTTCAGTTGAGGTAATTTTCTTAATCTCTCGTTTAATCTATTCATAATTTTGCTTGTTCTGATTTTTGATTTATAACTAGGGTTTGTGGATTTGGCCAATTCACTAGTTCTTTTTATGAATCTTTGCTAGATTACTCTGTTCTGTGCCAGAATTAGGGTTTTCACTGTAGCATCTTCACGAATTGTGTATGTGCCATAGCAATTCGGGGAGTAGGCAAAATTAAGCGATTATCTAGTCAACCTAGAAAGCGTTCTTGATCTTAGTCTCTTAAATTGAATCAATTAATTCTTAGACCTTTTCTGTGCCAGTCTAGGTTTAATTTTAATTAGGGTTTATAGTGAGTGTGGCACTGCTATAGACTAAACTGTAAGAAGAGACAGAGGTTGAAATATATCTCGTGATTAAGTGAATAGGATTAACGGAGAAAAAGAAGTACCGATGAAATTGAAATAGAGGACGGGGATAGGGATCAATCTGAAGTGCTTTTTAAATCATTGTTTTAATCACAATTAGTTTAATTTCCCGTCTTAGAATTTAATCATCAAAATCAAACCCCCAATCTGGTCAAGTGACTGTTCGCAAATAATCACTGTTCTTCGTGCATCGACCCTGACTTACCCTAATTACATTATTAGTAGCCGAGTTTAGGTCTAATTTAGTAGGCGTGCGACTAAGCCTACCAAGTACGTACATGATTTTCAAATGTTGGTAATACTTCAGTCGAGAATGGTTGCTGTTTACTAAACTCACTTGCCTCGGATTGATCCTGATAGTCAAGCCAATTCTGAGAATACGTATCCCGTTCATCCTCAACAATCATATTATGTAATATGATACATGCTCTCATGATGATAGCCAAGTCCGCTATCTCCCACATTCGAGCTGGTTCTCGAATGATTTTAAATCGAGCTTGGAGCACTCCAAATGCACGTTCTATATTCTTCCGATATCCTTCCTGATATTTTGCAAATAGCTTATCTTCTTCACTTTGAGGAAGTTTAACAGATTTGACGAAAGTCGGATAAGAAGGGTTGATACCGTCAGCAAGATAATACGTCATATTATACGGACATTCATTCACAAAGAAATTGACTCGTGGAGTATTTCCTGCTTCAAGATCATCGAACACTGGCGATCGGTCCAGAACATTTATATCGTTCAATGTGCCTGGACATCCAAAAAAGGCAGGCCAAATCCATAAATCATGACTGAAAACTGCTTCATGAATAACTGGGGTGGTTCCCTTATCACCTCTAGTAAATTGACCTTCCCAACCAGTAGGACAATTTTTCCACTCCCAGTGCATGCAATCAATACTCCCGATCATCCCTGGGAACCCTCGTTTCTCACTGACCTCAAGTATTCTTTGCAGGTCAGTTTCGTTTGGGGCTCTCAAGTACTCTTGCTCATACAATTGAATGACCCCTTACAGAATCTACGTAATGCCCCCAACGCTGTAATTGAATGACCCATTCTTCCATCAAATTAAATTTGCTATTGTTAGCACTTTTATATAATTCATGAGATTTTGCCAATACATCATTCTCCGACCACCCGCTTTGTTGCATACGCTTAGCGTTATCATATGCACCTACCCATTTGCCCAATTTGGCGTTTATATAATTATGACGATTTTTGCATGAAACTACATCACGGGGAGGGTTAAATGAACAATGTTCGTTACAGTAATCTGCAATCTTACCCCAAAACGCTTCACTCTTCTGATTTTTTCCGACAACACTGTCGGTTTCAAATTTAATCCACCCACTGATTAGCACTAAATTGTCCGCCGTGCTCCATTTGACGATTTTTTTCCCGAGTAGTGGTTGAACCTCCTGCATCTGGAGTTGGAGTAGCTTCATCAGCACCGCTCATGCTACCCAGGACCATTTGTGTTGAATATTCTGGATATTCTGATGCTTGAGAGGGTGGTAGTGGAGGTCGTTGAAATTGCATAGCAAAATATGGAATCCAGGTGGGCACAGCTGAAGGCATGTCATTTGGTTGATAATAAAATTGTGGGACATTTTGAGGACGCGTTTGGTTGGAAAATTGATTTTCAGATTGAAAATCATTAGGATTGTAGTAATTTGGTGGAAGATTGCTTGAATTCTGAGTGTTGAAATGAGGATTATTGGGATTATTGGGATTGTTGGGATCCATTTCACTACAAAGATGTTGGAAATTTTTAAAAATAAGGGTTAAAGAAGGATAATTAAGATTTTTTTTAGAGAGAAAAGAGGGGGGTTTTTTGGTGTCCAAATCAAATGAAACTTCTATCAATTTATAGAGGAAAAAAATGATGAATTTTGGCGGAAAAAATAATTTGCTGTAAAATAATTGAGCTCAAATAATTGGGTTGAAAATTAAATCTAAAAATCTGGCGGACCAACCAGCGCATGCCAAGTGTTAAAGCCAGGAAAAAAAAAGGGAATCACTGCGACTCACGCGCCTTTGTTTGGCAGTGAGTCGCACGCGCCATGTCGGCCCTATGGGAGGCTGCCGTGTGTCCAGGCGAGGGCCCCATTTTTTTTCTTCAACCGGGTTTAAACTTCTCAACCCTCCTCTTCAACCCCCCCCCCCCCCACTTTCAACCCTCCATTGCAGCTCCCTCAACTAGTTGAGCTCCTCTCAACCCACCCCTCAACTACCCCATTGTAGATGGTCTTAGTCCAACCTATATTTTGCCCAACGTATATTTCCACACTCAAGGTTAGGGGAATAATAATGATTGAAAGTAAGGGTAAAATAGTAAATATCCTAATATAAATACTATTCGGGTCGGATACGGGCGGCGGGTCGGATACGAGCGGATCTCATGAAGCTACCAACCCGCCGGGCTTAGGAAAGTTGTTATCAAACCCCCCTATCCCGGGCCGGATTGTCTCGGATACGGATCGGGTTCGGTAGAATTTCCATCCCTAGGCATGGGGTTGGGGAGTAACATACTCTCTTTTTATTTTGTTCACATTTTGACCAATGCACGGGTTTTAAGGAAAAATGTTTTAAATTAGTAGTTGAGTGGGTGTTGTGAGTATGAAAAGTATGATATGATATGTGAGTGGGGTTGGAATTGTGAGTGAGATAGTTGTTGTGAGTATGACAAGTGAGTCTCATTGAATAAAGAATAATATAAACCTTTGGGAGTGTGAACAATCAAATGGGACACCCAAAATAGCAAAAAGTGAACAGACTAAAAAGACGGAGGGAGTACATGTTATTGTAGGTTAGGTAGATCATAATCATCCAAATTTGAATCAATTTAAACTTTTTAAAAAAAAATTGAGTTCAAAAATTAAGAAAAATTGATATGTTGTGAGTGTAGTTGGTTTGGTAGAACAGAGAAAGTGAGGTGGGATTAGTTAGTGTGTAATTATTGTGAGTATGACATGTGGGGCCCACAAATAAAGAAGTATAAAAAATATTCTTTTTTAGGTTTTGAAGTTTAAAACCAGACACAAAAAATAGAAATTGTTAAAGTTTAAAATGTGACGGATGGATTATTTTAACAAAGACAATCAACTCTCCCTCCGTCTCCTACTTTGACTATGCACGACGTTCCGATTTAAGGTTTCTATTTTGACTATGCACGGGGATTGAGAGAAAGTAAATGTTGTGAGTATAAAAAGTAAAGTAAGAGAGAGAAAGTGGATAGGGAGTTATTGTTTTGAGAATTACAAGTGGGTCTCATTGTCCGTTGTAGGTAATAAAATAAACTAAGAACCTTAATTTGGAACATGCCAAAAAGAAAAGTAAGAACTTTAAAGCGGGAAAGAGGAAGTATAATTTTCATAATTAACTCAATTAAATTTTATTAAGAGTTTATGAAAAACAAATCATTTTAGTAAAATATTTAAAATTATTATCGATAAATATTTTTAATAATCTTAATAGTGAATCAATTATATTTTTTACAATTTCATAATCAGATTTTCATAACTTTTTTTTATCTATTTTTTATCTAAATTTAGTATCAAAATTAGAGAAAGAATATTTTTTTTGAAAAGAGAGTATAGTTATGTAAATCTTTTACTCTTTTGAAATCACTTTTTGTTTAGGAATTTGAAGGTGACAACTCTTTGTCTCTTTGTTCTTTAAAATCTAGACAATATTAAAAGTCATGATCTTCCAATTTAAAAATGGAAAAATTACCACTTGGTGCAACGTACCGCACTTTTGGTTGCAACAAGTATAGCATACTCCAACTTTACCACATAATCCAGCGTACTTGTCAATTTAGTTTCAAATAATGCAATTTTTGTTTCAAATAATGCAGCGTACTGCATATTTTGAAACGAAAATTGCATTATTTGAAACTAAATTGACAAGTACGCTGGATTATGTGGTAAAGTTGGAGTACGCTATACTTGTTATAACCAAATGAGTAGTACGTTGCATATTTCGGTCGATCCATTTTAAAATATATCAATTTTTGTTTTAAAAAAAAATAGATCAATTTTTTTTACTATGGTTATGCGTCATATTATCGCTATTGGTTCAACGGTTATAAATCAAATACTAATAATATTATAATTAACACAATATTACGGAGTAAATCATTAACTTTTATATAATATAAATGAAGGATCAAAATTTTGATATTCAAGAAGGAGACAAGGAAGGACATATGTCTTGTGCCAAAAAAAAAGAAAGTAATGACATATGACTTCTTCAGTTCTTCTTAATGCAAAGGGTCAATCGACATTCTAAACCATTTTACTATTCTTAACTTCCGCTTTTAACCACCATTGTTTTTTTAGAAGTTTTAACCATCATACTTCAAATACGTTTTAATTAAACCTAAATGGCCTAACGACATCCAATGTTGTTAGAAAAACCTAACAAAACCTAACCTAACGATAGTTAACGAGATTAACTTGGACATAACGCTTGACTGGTTAAAAATCATGCTCGTTGCACGTGATATAGCCTTGGACGAACCCAACAAAAAACCCGCAATATAACCTGGAATTTTGCACAAAACAAACAAAAAAGAATGTCAATTCGATTGCAATTGCAGTACCTCTCAACTCCATTATTGGTCCTCTTGAAATTGCTTGAACCCGAGCTTAATTCGAGCTCTCTCTCATGTAAATTGTGAGATCCCATCAACAATTACAAAATCAACCTTGAATTCCTTCCGATTCCACATCAATTCCGGCCGCTTTTCTCCCAATTGTATTATGGATCGATGGTATTTGGGTTTTCAAGTAAACTAGGGTTTCAGATAGTTGGGTTTAATAACGATGGGGCAACTTGCGTACGTATTGTTATATCCGTCCATGTTTTATCCACGTTATGTCCAAGTTAAATCTTGTTAACTATCGTTAGGTTAGGTTAAGTTTTGTTAGGTTTTTCTAATAATATTGGATGTTGTTAGGCTAGTTAGGCTTAATAAAAACGTATTTGATGTAGGATGGTTGAAACTGCTAAAAAAACATGGGTGGTTAAAAGCGTAGCTTAAGCATAGTACATTGGTTTAGAATGTCGATTGGCCAAATGCAAAGTGAACCTTTATATCCACAAACTAAGGATAAGGTGTAGTTTAAAAGTTGGCCGCCTATGCGGGATTAATTCCTAATCTGACAAAAAATTTGTTCAGTAAGAAAATCACCGTCTAAGTGCTTAATTAAAACGCCGAAAGGTTGGGCTGAGCGTCGGCTACCATTGAAATCCTCCTTGTCTTTAATTTTTTTTTAAAAAATAAATTAGTCTTAAAACGATGTAGTTTCTTATTAGTTTACTGAAAAAAAAATCCTCATTATATATTTTTTATGTCGCCTTGTTGTAGAAGTGTTGGAACTAGAAGTCTGTAAGGTTATCAAAACAAATGTCAGTTATTTGTTACTCCCTACGTCCCAGAGTATATGTCCACCTTTTCTTTTTAGCCCGTCCCAGAGTATATGTCCACTTCCAAAAATGGTAAAGAATCTTTACTATTCTCTCACTCATTCTCTTTCCTACTTACTTTTATACTCACAACACCAATCAACTTACTATTCCCTCCCACTCATTCTCTCTCATACTTTACTTTTATACTCACAACACTTACATCACTTTCACCATTTCTTAATCTCCGTGCAAATGAGAGAGTAAACATATACTCTCGGACGAATGGAGTATGCTTTTTTAAGTTATTATATCTTCTCTTCCTTATTATACACTTTTATGCCACTTTTATGTTTTATTGCATGTTTTTGTGACTTTCTACTCTATTCACCTGAATGTTATTAATCATGCTTAAATTCTCGGTCCCACCTAAGGGCTCTAGGCGCTAGGCCTGGCTCCAGGTAGGCACCTAGAGGCCGCTATTGATTATTAGAACCTTGTTTTGTGTTCATGTTCACTTTTGTAGTTATTCCATCTCAGAAATGATTTATCTCCTTTTTTAGAAACTATAATCTCATTTTTTTTTTAATTAATTTGATTGAAATTTGACTAATAATTTACAAATTTTGAAAGTTGACACTGGTAATATTTAAAAATGTATTAATGAAAAAATTATAAAATTTTATTAGGATAATCAATTTTTCTAAGTTAAAATTAAAAATTCAATCAAGTTAATTAATAAAAAATGTTAATTATAATTTAGGGTTTGAACTCCATAGGGTCTTCCCAAACATGGCCCCATATATATATAATATATATATATATATATATATATATATTATATTATATAATATATATATTATATTATATATATATATATATATATATTTTGGCGAAGCAGGGTTCAACACGTATTTTTCATCAATTTAGGTTTTTTTAATGGAATTCGTTATAAATTTGTTAACTGCTCATGTGTCGTGCACGTGATCAACGGATTGGTTAAGTTGAAGTTTATATTAACTATTAACGGTTCTAATGTAAGAATTTAGAAATGATGGGTGAAATTAAAAATCTCTCTCTCTCTCTCTCAAATATTACACCCAACCTCATCCCCATCTTCACGCCCAAAATCTAACCCAGCCCGCAACGGATAGAGAAAAAATCCTTTTTTTTAACCAAGTAGTGTCCGATCTCAGCCAGCTTGGACCGGAATCTGACTATTTAGACGAAATCCTCCCGGTTTAATGGTAAGATATTGCCATTCAACTTCCCTCCGCCCGCACACACCCTCTCCGGCCACCACCCCATCCCCTTCTTCCTTGCCACCCACACACCTACCCTCCTCCTTACTCTGATCGCCACCATTAGAGCCATCAATTTGGGATCGTCCCGTCCCGCCATATAAATGGGACGGGATGGGATAGTGTATTCTAATCCCGTATAAAAGCGGACCTATTTGGGACATCCCGTTTGGGACGCGGGACAAAGCGGGATGGGACGGGATGTCCCGCATTTTTTAATTTTAATTTTAATGTTAATATTAACTTTTTTAACCTCAAAGATATTTTAGCACTTAATTTTAGTTTTTTCTTTCAACTATTCATTGTCTTTTGTGTTGATTAAGCTATTTTATAAATTAAAAAGTTTGATCTTGTTGGATTGTAAAAGATTAATCTTATGTTTTAATTTAAGGTTTGGCATCATCTCAGTTAGATTTTAGTTTTATAATATTAGCGTCTTCTGTCCCGCATTTGTCCCGTATTGAGGTAGGATGGGACGGGACGAGGATTTTCTGTCCCGCGAAGAATTTGGGACGCCCTGTGATTGCATGGTTTCGTCTCATCCCGTTTTCCCGAATTGACAGCTCTAGCCACCGTCCCTCCAACATCATCACTAAACACTCCACAAAATCCAACATGCCCACCATTTGAAATCAAATCAAACCCAGATTGAAAAGCTATAAATGAAGACACCCAGATTTGAATAATATCATAAGAAGATCTTTTTGCTTAAACAAACAAGCTAGTGCAAATCTCCCTCAAAGAGACCTTCAAACGTGGAAAAATGGAACTCGGTAAGGAACCATTTGATTCACCTTGCTCGCCGTCCTCAGTGAGATTCGATACATCACAGCCACAAGATCTAAGGTTTAGCCACATTGTTAGAGACCTAGCCGTGCGTTTTCCTTGTTGATTTGAACCTTTCTTACTGATTTGGTCTGCTCGAGCTCAACTGAGGGGCATTAGGGACGGCAAACGGAGTAAGAAAATGAAGATTAGGAGTTTGTTTTGAACCTTTAATATTAGAATTTTCATTAAGTCCCTTATATAATTAACCAATCCGTTGATCGCGTGCACAGCACATGGGCAGTCAACGAAATTTATTTTACGAATTCGTTAAAAAACCCTAGATTGATTGGAAAAAAATAAGTATAGAGCCATAATTCGCCAAAGAAAAGACATGGGGTCCCGCTTAGAGAACAACTTTTAGAGTTCAGACCTAAATTGTAATCAATCCATAAAAAAATTGGATTACTGAACCTATCTAGACTTCCATGTTCATTATAACACTAGCATGTGCTCCAGATTCACAACAATATTCTCCCATCTATGCTACAAATAAAAAATACTCATGCAGAAAATTCTCCCATATTATTTCATACATACTCTAAAAGATTTGAGCAATCTCAACAAGTAAAGTATGATATAAGAAATTAACATAATAAAAACATTTTACACATATTATTTCATACATACTCTAATCTAATCATCTTCACCTTCATCTCCCACATTCAACATCATTTTCCCTTCTTCATAACCCTCATTATAACCTCTGCTACAAACTTGAAAATAAAAAAAATTGCAGAAACTCAGACCAGCAAGAACACAGTAATAATAATCA
>JAOWBW010002445.1:0-79752 GCA_026119855.1 Campanula takesimana | reverse complement strand
TAATTTAATTGTTGATATTTTTGATGTGTGGGGTATTAATTTTATGGGTCCCTTTTCCCCCTTCCCAAGGCTACTTGTACATTCTTGTTGTTGTAGATTATGTGTCTTAAATGGGTGGAAGCATTTCCTACCCGGACTAATGATGCTAATATTGTTTGCAAGTTTGTGCGTGAAAATATCTTTGGCAGGTATGGAGTACCGCGTGTCTTGTCAGTGACCAAGGGACGCACTTCACAAACAGAATGTTCAATCAAGTGCTAAAAAGTTGTGGGGTGGGTCACAAGTTGGCTACGGCATATCACCCTAAAACTTCGGGCCAAGTGGAGGTGAGTAATCGCCAATCAAGGCGGTGCTTGAGAAAACAGTGCGTCCAAATCGTAAAGACTGGGCTGACAATTGTGTGATGCACTGTGGGCTTATCGGACTGCATACAAAACCCCCATTGGCATGAGCCCATACCGGATTGTGTATGGAAAGGAGTGTCATCTTCCGGTGGAATTAGAGCACAAAGCATATTGGGCAACCAAGCTGTTGGATATGCTTATTATAAACCACTCCTATTACCTAGATTTGATTGATCCCATAACCTTACTTTACTTACTCTTGTGGACTTAGGATATATTGTAAGAAGTACTTGTACTTCATTTAGAATAGTCCACTTTATAGTTGAATAGGCTTTAGCAGATTAGGACTCAATTTTTTTCTAAGTCTGGAAAATGAGGTAGGTCCTTTGCCTACTGCATGAAGACGCCTACCGCGGAACCAATGCTTGCCGCATATCCCAGGTTACCTCATGCAATCCATCTTGCCGCATGGTTCCATCCTACCGCAAGTTAACTCTACCGCATGGAACCATGGTTGAAGAAACTCAAGTTTGTTTAAACTTAACCATGGTCACACTGTGTCCTTACCTTGTTAGTTTAGAACGTTGCAAATTCAAATTTCAAATTTTAATACAACTATCATTTTAGTACAGTTGGACCACCATGACTCTGCAACAAAAGGACAAACTCAGACTGAGCTCCAATTAGAAATCAACAGCTCATTGTCCTCCAAACTTGCCCTCCAAGAATTCAAACGGCTAGTTTCTCCTTCAAGGCTATAAATAGACCTTGAATTCTTCATTGAAGATAAGCTGAGATTCCAAGAGAGAAATTGCTGTTGAAATTCTTGGTGATTGAAGATCATACTCAAGATTTCCAGAATCCTTTGAATCTTCAAGCACTCAACCTTCAAGTCTTCAAAAATCTCCAGCAACCTTCAAGATCAAATCTCAAGCCTCTCAACACAAGATTCATTAGGCTCTAAAATCATATAGATTTCAAAGAGCTCTTGATTCTTACACACACTCACCCCGATTGATCAATCACATAGATTGAATCATTAGGGATACACTGGTCTAAGTCTAGGATTGTTCTTCATAGAAAATAGGAGTTAATTCAGTTCTTCATCTTTGTATCTGTACTCAAGAGAATTAATACATCCTCCATTCAAATCCTAGACTGACCATCTTGGTAAAGGACGTAGATCTTTTAACAGATCGAACCTTTCCAAATCATTGTGTCATTTACTTGCTGTACTTTACCTTTCAGCAAATTTACTTTAAGTCTTGTTCATCTTGTTCATATTGTTCTTCACTTGTTCATATTAATCTTGTTTGTCTTTTAGTGTTTAATTTTTCAGATTTAAGAACAATTGTGAATTGTGTTTGTTTGTCTACCTCATTGCCTTAGCTAATTCTGACTAACTTATCATTGCCTAAACCTCTGAGACACAAGTTTTCAATCTCTCAACCTACCTCACCCCTACCTACCGCAGATCTGCCTACCGCAAACTCACCTCCGCATTATCTGCCTACCGCATTATACTTGTCTAAAATCAACTCAACTTGTTTTTAACGAAAACTTCCGCTGTGCATTTTATACTTGATCGCGTAGTTTTTATCTACCGCAAAATTCAAGTGTAAGCATAAAGGTTGAATTTTGAAAAAGGGTTGAAATTTTAAATAGGCTATTCACCCCCCCTCTAGCCTCTTTCATACCCGTTGTTGTGTCTCTGGGACCAACAAGTGGTATCAGATCAAACACCTTTATAAAACTTCTGTTTTTCAAGCTTAACAGCTTGGGTGCCGATTCGAAATGGCAAGTCAGAAAACTATGGCAACGGTTAACTTCACTCACATTCCAGCGTTCGACGAATATAATTTTGACGTATGGAAGCACAGCATTCTAACTCAGTTCTACTCCATGGACGAGCAACTTGGTGATTGTCTTACCATTGGAACATACTTCCAATGAAAGCTAATCCGGATCCAGAAACCAATGGTGCAAATCCGACTATCAAGACCAAAAGCTGAATGGACCGATGAAGAGAAAAGACTGGTTGGAATGGATGTGAAAGCAAAAAGTATACTTCTAAGCACCTTGAGTACGTCACAGCGTCGACAGATCATGGAATGTTCTACTGCAAAAAGAACTTTGGGATGCAATTGAAGATTACATCGAAGGAGATCAAGCTTGCAAGGAAAGCAAAAAGTTTGCAATTCAAAGAAGATTCAACAACTTTGCTAAGATCCCCGGTGAATCACTAAGAGCCACTTATGATCGTTATTGTGAGATCGTGAGTACTTATACAGCACACTCGGAAAGAAGCTTACCAGAAAGAAATCAATGTTAATTTTCTTGCCGCTCTTGGTTCGCAATATCTACACAAAGGAAACACTCTTGAAGATACCAAGCTACTAGATGACATGTCTCTCAGAAGCCTCTATGACAACCTTAAGGTCTTTGATATCAAGCTTAACAACATTGCTGAAATGGAAGGAAAAACAAAGAGCTTATCGTTGGTTGCTCAAAAGGAAGAAGTGATCGAGGAAGAAGATCCAAAAATCTCCACATCAGATTTACTTGATATGGATGATGATGATTTTGCTATGTTCGTGAAAAGATTCCAAAGTTCAGAAAGACAGCAAGACCCGGATCAACAAGCAAAACTCCAACAAGGTTTTCAAGGAGCAGCCTTTCAAAGAAGAAAGAGAACTTCAACTTCTCCAAGAAGAAGAAGATCTTGTTTGTTTTAATTGCAGAAAACCAGGTCACTTCGCATCAGAATGTCCAATTCCCAAATATGAGTATATGAAGAAGAAAAGTAACTTCATCCAAGATACTCAAAGCAAAAGGGGATGGTTGCTGAAGAGGACTCTACCACAAAAGAGTTAGCTACATGGATAGAGTCAGACTCTGATGAAAGTGATGAGGATTCTGAAGAAGGTCACATTTGTTTGGTCGTTCAGTCCGATGATGAGGATGATAATAAAAGTCGTCGCTCACCAAATGCAAAACCTAAACGGATAAGTTATACGGACGATGAACTTGCTGAAAAAGGATTCCTAACTCCGGTTCAAAAAAATGGTGATCTTTTATTTTCAAGATGTGATGTTAGTGCAGCAAAGAAGGCTCTACTAAACCAAACACAAGTGAAGGAAGTTCTGTCTACCACACCTCAAGTCAAGTTTGACATTTCCCCCGATGAACAACAAAGATGTTTGCAAAAGCTGAACAGGTAATTAGTAAGTTTTCTGGCATGAAGGAGCTTTAGCACTTTCAACTGAAGAAATTTCCCAGCTTAAGACGGAGAAATCTCTACTAAGATCTGAACTCACCCTCCTTAAGGAGCAATCAAGAGCATGACTCCTCTTACTGATCGAAAACCGTTTCTTAGAAGAACAAAATGCTATATTTAAAGTTAAAATTGATGAATTGTCGCTGAGATAAATGACTTGAAAAATCACTAATGAGTGGACCAATTCTCGTGTCACTATGAAACAAATCTTAGAATCCCAAAAGCCTAGTGGTGATAAAGAAGGCTTAGGATTTCAAACTAATGACAACTTTAAATGTGCATCTTGTTGTGAAAGAGATGAGAAATTTACCCAGCAAACTTTGGAAAGGTCGAAGGCTAAACATCATGTTTCAAGGGTGTAGGACAAGAACCAAAGAAGAAACTAGAGTTCAACTATGTCTACCCTAAGAAACAAACTGGCAAGGCAAAGATGAAAGGTATTGCTATGGATGAACCTACCGCAGAGGCTTCCTCTAGCAAGGTAGATGGCGCTCCCTACCGCATTATCCTGCCGCGAGGTTAATCGACCGCACCAAGGAAGATGGCGACCGCAAGGAAACCATCGACCGTAAGTGGCGGCAAGGCAGCAAAGTTCAAAAGGATGAATTTTGTTAAGGAGACCTCATCCATACCAGTAAATGATGTTGTGCTCAAGACTTCAACGAAGTTTGTTAAACTCAGTCGGGTGGCTTCCACCATTGTTCCGTGTGTGATGGTTATGGTCATAAGGCTGCTGAATGTCTTTTGAGATTCACACCCAATCCCAGAAAGAGTAACCCTCCTTCTGTGAGGCAGGTGTGGGTCGTCAAAAGTTGCTAACCCTTTGGACCCAAAAGAATAAAAAGGGACCTTGTTCTTAAATGTTTATTTTATAGGTTCTCTGCTTAATGGCTGGACTCTCCAACGATAGATCAAGTTTATGGTATCTCGATAGTGGCTGTTCAAGGCACATGACCGGAGATATCAACTTATTGGAAGATGTCCGTGAAGAAAAAGGGCCATCAGTAACCTTCGGAGATAATAACAAAGGAAAGACTGTAGGATATGGAGTCATTCGTAAAGGAAAATCACCATCCAAGAAGTCTCTCTAGTTATTGGACTACAACACAATCTACTCTCAATATCTCAGTTCTGCGACAAAGGATTGCAATGCCACTTTACTTCAAATTTCTGTCTCATCAAAGATGGCATATCGGCGTCACTTTGCTCAAAGGATTCGTAAGAAAAATGTTTATGTTGTTGATTTTAATTCATCTTGAATTTCTTCTAATCTCTGTTTTGTAGCAAAGATGTTAGTAAAAATAGTTGGCTGTGGCATAAAAGACTAAGTCACTTAAACTTCAAGTATCTCTCCAAGATTGGTAGAGAAAATCTAGTTCGTGGTCTACCTAAAGTAGCTGATCACCACGATGAGAAGTGCACAGCATGTCAACTAGGCAAACAACCAAAAGCGTCTTTCTCCAGCAAGACGTCACCTTCAACTTCTAGATGTTTGCAACTACTTCATATGGACCTGTTTGGACCTGTTTCTTCCGCAAGTATTGGAGGAATAGATATTCCTTAGTTGTGGTAGATGACTACTCAAGATATACGTGGGTCGAGATGATGAGCTCCAAAGATGATTGTTATGACATTTTGACCGCACTCTTTAGACAGCTCCAAACACAAAAAGAAGATGACATCGTTAGTGTTCGATCCGACAACGGTACGGAATTCAAGAACAACGGTGTTGCTCAATACTGTGATGATCATGGTATTGACCACAATTTCTCTGCTGCTGGAGTTCCACAACAAAATGGTGTAGTGGAAAGAAAGAATAGAACGTTGATAGAGGCCGGAAAGACAATGATTGCTGAAGCAAAGCTACCTCAATACTTTTGGGCTGAAGCCGTCAACACAGCATGCTTCTTCTTAAAATAGATCCCTCATCAACAAGACCTACAACAAAACTCCTTATGAACTTTGGAGAGGAAGAACCCCCAACATAGCATACTTCAAGATATTTGGATGCAAATGCTTTATACTCTACAACGGTAAAGAACATCGAGGTAAATTGCTCCTAAGGCCGATGAAGGTATATTTATTGGGTATGCTAAACACTCAAAAGCTTTTCGTGTATTTATAAAACCACTCTTAAGATAGTTGAATCTGACCATGTTACTTTTGATGAACATTCTCTTCTTGAGCCACATATGGCTCCAAATGTTGCTGATGATTTTGTTGAGATAAATGAGACAGGTACAACTCAACCCCAAAATCAATCAACACAAGGAAACCCATCTACCTCAACTGCACCTCCATCTACCTCACATGAAGCACCAGAAGCTACCTCATCTGCTGCTACCTCAAATGGAGTTGAAGTTGAGACACCCATAAATGTTGAAGAACCTATCCCTCAAATCACTTATGACTGGGATGACTCAAATAATGTACCACTAGAAGATTTACAACCACCATCAACTCAACCAGACATACCTCAAGAAGTTCGTGAGGTCAGAAATCACCCAATTCAGAATATCATTGGTGATTTGCATTCTGGAGTTCAAACAAGAAGATCAAACTATGATGCACTTACCGCATTCATATCTCAAGTTGAACCCAAGAAGTTGATGAAGCACTCCAAGACTCAAGTTGGGTTGTTGCTATGCAAGAAGAGCTCAACCAATTTGAAAGATGCAAAGTTGGACCCTAGTTCCAAGACCACAAGATCAAGGAGTGATTGGTACAAAGTGGGTGTTCCGAAACAAGATGGATGAGAATGGAAGCATCACAAGAAACAAAGCTAGGTTGGTTGCACAAGGATATAGACAAGAAGAAGGCATTGATTACGATGAACATTTTCCCCCCGTTGCAAGACTCGAAGCTATAAGGATATTCTTAGCTTATGCCTCTTACAAAAGATTCAAGCTATATCAAATGGATGTGAAGAGTGCATTTCTCAACGGAGAACTTCAAGAAACCGTCTTTGTTGCTCAACCGCCCGGATTTGAAGATCCCAATTTCCAAATCATGTCTACAAACTCCGTAAAGCCTTGTATGGACTCAAACAAGCTCCACGAGCATGGTATGATACTCTATCTAAGTTTCTCCTTGAAAAGGGATTCAAGCGTGGTAAGATCGACACAACTTTATTCATTGCTAAATATAATGATCATACTTTACTTGTTCAAATATATGTAGATGATATTATTTTTTGGCTCTACTAATGAATTGTGTGTAAGCGTTTTGAGAAACTCATGAAAAGCAAATTTGAGATGAGCATGATGGGAGAATTAACATTCTTCCTTGGGCTACAAATCAAACAATGTGCTGAAGGCATCTTCCTCAATCAAGCAAAATATACAAAGGACCTTATCAAGAAATTTGGACTTGAAAATGCAAAGGCATACGACACTCCTATGGCTAGTGGTAACAAGCTAGATAAAGACTTAAAAGGTAAGAAGGTTGATCAACCTTATATCGAGGTATGATTGGCTCTCTCCTATACTTACTGCTAGTAGGCCAGATATCATGTTTAGTGTTTGCGTTTGTGCTCGTTATCAAGCTGATCCTCGAGAAGCCATCTTATTGCTGTTAAACGAATTATTCGATATCTATCTGGGACTATTAACCTTGGACTTTGGTACTCCAAAGATTCAACTTTTGATCTTATAGGTTACTCAGATGCAGATTATGCAGCATGTACCATTGACAGGAAAAGCACGAGTGGAACTTGTCATTTCCTTGGAAATCGACTAGTTTCATGGGCAAGCAAGAAACAAGCCTCAGTCTCTGTATCTACCACAGAAGCTGAATATATAGCTGCTTGAAGCTGCTGCTGCCAAGTGCTGTGGATGAAGCAACAATTGGTTGACTACGGAATCAAAGAAGAAAATTGTCCAATCTTTTGTGACAATACATCTACCATTGCTGTCTCCAACAACCCTGTCATGCATTCCAAGACCAAAACATTGATATCAAATACCATTTTCTCAAGGATCATGTTGAAAGAGGTAATATCCACCTAGAGTATGTGAGTACTGATGATCAAATTGCAGACATTCTCACTAAAGCTCTCGATTCCAAGAGATTTAGGTATCTAAGAGGGAAATGGGTATGCTTGAACTTTAACTTGTCCATACAAATTTTCTTGTACTAATGTTTGTCAAAAGTTCAAAATCAAGATAGGTACACGGCAGACATATCACGGTCAAGCAAATACCATTGATTTTTCAATTCCTCAAATTGACCGCACCTCCAGTTTGCCCATCATTCAAATGTTGCCGCACACTTCACACTGCCGCGTAAAATCTTGTTACCTCATTGTAATACTTCATCTCAAAAGCTAAACCAAGCAAGGTAAGACCTCAATCGACCGCACATGTCACGGTCGACCTCATAGTTACCGCACAAGGACCCCAGGTAAGTCATTATAACTTAGAGATATTTATGATGTTTCTGTCATATCTACCTCAAGGGCATAAAGGTAACTTTCTATTTTCCCTCGTTTTAATAAATTCAAATCTTTTAGGGCATTAAATTTTTGCATTTAATTTTTATTCCTAAAAATATCTAAGCCATCATTGGCTAGTCCGATGTGACCCTCTGCAACCTTGCATTTAATGAAAACTAGACCCTAGGTCACATCCGCCCTTTTTGCAGAGTTAACCCCGTCCCATCATCCCATCATCTCTGACCTCTGCAAACCACCACCAAAACCATTCCATTTCCCTCTTATACTCCACCACTCTCTGCATCTCTCACCTTTTTCAGAAACTTCAAAATCTCTCTCTCTAAACTTCTCTCTAGAACCGCCTTCCTCACTTTCATTTCTCAGTATAAATGACTTCTAAACACCCATCTAAGAAAACTTCGAAATCTGTTGAATCAAGAGAAGAACCTCCGACTCAATCCACTCCTCCCATCGTTGTTATGGTATGGATTTTCATTTTTTTAATTTGTCTTTCTCGTGTTCTGGCTAGATACCACGAAAACTCTTCATATTCCTTGAATTTTTTTTCAATTTGTTCCTCAATCTCTTAAAATAGTTATATGAAAATCTTGCATTAATTGTTTATTTTGTTTCTAGTCAGTATAACTCTTGATTACATAGGATTTTTCAAGTTTGTTGTAGTTCAAATTCCTTCAAATGTTTTTTTTACATTTTAGAGTTTTTCCCCTTTCAATTTCTGGGTTTAATACTATTTGTTTCATGAAATTGATTTGATATAACTGATTAATCTACATTTCCAACTCTTTTCATGTCATTTTTCATGACTTTTGGTCATTTTCTGGGATTCTGGATATTGATGTTCATCGTAGTCATCTTAGTGTTCTTCGTGCTCTTAATGAATTCACCTTTTTTGATCCATGTTACTCTCCATACTTTTGTAATCCGTGTTAATTTACTATTCATATTTTGATCTTATTTCGAACACCACATTTATGTTTGCGGTAGCTTTATCTCACCCTGCTTACCGCACTTCTATTATTGCCGTGCCTCACTTGACCGTGCCTCTCTTGCCGCACTTTTTTCAAGTGCCGCACGATCTACCTAAATGTCTAAACTATGATTTTTGTTGTTTCAGGATCTAAGTCACTTTATTCCAGGCATTGTTTTGGACCTTGAAGATCTTAAGAAGGATGCCATTGGCCGCAATATTCAAGGCAGGATGAACAAGTCTGGGATTCTCCCTCTCTTTACACTTGATCAAGACTTTCATCTACCAGCATTTGTTGACGAATTTTTCAACACGGCAGTTGAAATGGAAAGTACTGATGAACCTGAGTCTAACCCTAAGTTTATTCAAGCCTCCGTGATGGGTATCCAGATGGCTTTCGATGCACGAGATCTAGCCCATGCCGTGGGAATTAAGAAGAGCAAAGAAGCCTTTGATGAGATTTCACGGCAGGAAACTCTAAGTCTTGCTAAGAAATTGGCTGGCACTGCAGACATTCTCAAAATCCAACGAAAGGATGTTGGTGAAATTATGTACCACATAGGTCATCTGGTGGACCATGCTTTATTATGCAAGACAAGCAATCATGCCAACTTCAATCATACTTAATGGATGATATCTGCTGCTATTTATATTGGCAAACGACTCGACTGGGGCCAAATCATGTATGATATCTACTAGTTAACATTCTCTCGTATAAGGATGCGGCTGATGAGGGCGAAACCAAGTATCGCACAAACAGTAGGTTGATTTCCTACTTGATGAGTCTCACGGTCAGAATCAAGGACATGTATGAGAAGAACAAGACTTACAAGGTTCCCATCCCTACCGCCAAAGATTTCTGTCGAAAGTCCATGAAACCAACTTCCGTAGCAATTTTGGAGACGAAATGTACCGCTCCTATCTTTTAAGAGATCCCATTGAAGAATACATCCCTCCGAAGTACTCCAAACGAGGTCAAGCAAACCTTGGTGATCGCATGGTAAGTGATGTAGAGGCTGCCGAATTTGAACAAGACCGCAAGAATGCTGCCGCCATGAAGGCACGTGCCAAGGGTAAAAATGTTGATCTACCCTCCCCTCCAACTTCAGTCAAAGGAATATATAAAGTTGAGGAACCAGCCAGGAAGTCGAAACCTGTTTCCCAAGGCATCAAGATTGCATCTACCGTATCTGCCCGTCCTACTGCCGCACCTCAGCCTTCCAAATCTAAGGTAACTTCCACCGTACCTCCATGTCTCCCTCTCCATCCCCTGAACCTCAACCAAATCCAAAGTCTCAAAATACGTCTATACCGTACCATCTAAATCTCCACCTCCATCTAAACCTTCCAAGTCTACCGTACCAAAGCAACCTGCCGTGTCTACTTCTTCCAAATCCAAACCCTCTGTATCTCTCAAACCTGCACCTAGTCAGGGGGAGAAGCTTGAAAAGATGAGATCCCATACTCCTAGCCCAGTCAAAGTCTCTAAAAAGGCAAAGATGGCTAAACAACCTTCCCCTGAAGTTATTTCACCAGTTTCTCTCATCTGATAAGGATATAGTGATTGCTCCTCCAAAGATCTCCAAAAATTTGCTCTGGATGTTCAAGAGGATGTTTTAGAACTGTCTGGATCTGAGAAGGATGATGAGGTTGCCGCAGAGAGTGCGGAATCTGAAAGTGCCTCTGAGAGTGAGAAAGATGAGATAGTTGTTGAGAAACCCATTGAAAAGGGTCTTGTGGATGAAAGCTCTGAAGAAACGAATGGAAGCTCTGCCGCAAGTGACAAGTCTGTCGCAGAAAAAGGCATGGAGGTTGAAAATGTTGAAGAAGATATTGCTCCCGAAAAGATGGGTTCTTTTGTTGTTGTTGAAGATATTGGTGATGATGAGACAATGTCACCAAGAGATAATGTTTCTGAGCAACATGTTAAAGTTCCTCCTACCGCAGTTCCTAACCCTGCCGTGCCCACCCCTTTGACCGTTCAACCTGAGACTGCCGCATCATCCACTGCTGAGCTCCTTGCCGCAGTTAAACTTTTGACTCAGATGCAGGCAGACACCCAGTCACAGGTTGAATCTCTAGTGTCTAGTATGGTGGCACTTCGAGAGGAGGTTATTGAATTAAAAACTGATCAAGCCGCTTTGAAGCGAGATGTTGCCGCACTTCCCTCCGAAATGATTGCGACCATTAAGGGGGAGAGTGTTGTGATAACAAAGGCTGTGAAGGACATCATCGGCAGAACAACTAGCACCTCTACCGCTCCTCACCTCCTACCGCAGCTGATACTCCTTCCCTCACTCTTGCCGCGCTCAAAGATGCGCTCAGAAAAAAAACTGATTACATTAGTAATATGTTGTTAGTGGGGTTGAGGGGGCAAGCAAAGAGCTTTCAAAGTCAATGAATGATGATAAACTCGAAATTAAGGATGAGCTGGGCAAAGAGCTGAAGAAGTTGAAATCTTCTCTAAAGGAGGAAATATGGTTCAAACAAATACCGCACTTCTTACGGTTACTGAAAAGTTTACTCCCAAGATTGCCGCGATGACTGAAGCGATGAAGGTTCAAACCAACCGTATTGAGATCAACAACGTCAGAATTGAAGGACAATCTACCAAGATTGACCTCCTATCAAACCGCATCAATACGGTAATGAACAGGCTTAATCGACAAGGCGTGATTCAAGCTGCGCAGGAAGCTTTTCAACCTCCTGAAGCAGGTTACGGCAATGTTCAAGCTCACGGTGAAGAGGAAGAAGAAGATGGAGTCACTGCTCCAGTCATGATTCCAGGATTGAATATCCCAGCTTACCGCTTTCCTCTTGCCGCAAAATTCATTGAAGACCTCATTGATGTTGACCGCATTTGATCTGACCGCATGTGGTCATGAAAATTTGATGTTTAAAACAATCTTACTTTTATTCTGGGTTTGTAACTTAAAACAACATTTCTATTTTGTGATCCTTATACTCCTATGCTTTAATGATTATTACTTGGAGTATGTTATTGTGTTTGATGCATTTCTATTCCTCAGTATTCACTTATTTTGAAAATGTTTCAAATATTATTTCTATCTTCTAGGATTAGTAATTTGTTTTTCTTTTTAGGACGATAGAAATCTATGACATGGCTTAGAGTGTGCATTGACTTGGGACATGATATTTAATAAAATATTTATTCTTGAAAACATGTTTTTAACAAGTACAATGAATTAGCCTTTGTTATAGTAGGTAATGGTCTCAATCAAATAGGGGGAGATTGTTGGATATGCTTATTATAAACCACTCCTATTACCTAGATTTGATTGATCCCATAACCTTACTTTACTCTTTGTGGACTTTAGGATATATTGTAAGAAGTACTTGTACTTCATTTAGAATAGTCCACTTTATAGTTGAATAGGCTTAGCATATTAGGACTCAATTTTTTCTAAGTCTGGAAAAATGAGGTAGGTCCTTTGCCTACCGCATGAAGACGCCTACCGCGGAACCAATGCTTGCCGCATATCCCAAGGTTACCTCATGCAATCCATCTTGCCGCATGGTTCCATCCTACCGCAAGTTAACTCTACCGCATGGAACCATGGTCGAAGAAACTCAAGTTTGTTCAAACTTAACCATGGTCACACGTGTGTCCTTACCTTGGTTAGTTTAGAACGTTGCAAATTCAAATTTAAAATTTGAATACAACTGTCATTTTAGTACAGTTGGACCACCATGACTCTGCAACAAAAGGACAACTCAGACTGAGCTCCAATTAGAAATCAACATCTCATTGTCCTCCAAACTTGCCCTCCAAGAATTCAAACGGCTAGTTTCTCCTTCAAGGCTATAATAGACCTTGAATTCTTCATTGAAGATAAGCTGAGATTCCAAGAGAGAAATTTCTGTTGAAATTCTTGGTGATTGAAGATCATACTCAAGATTTCCAGAATCCTTTGAATCTTCAAGCACTCAACCTTCAAGTCTTCAACAAATCTCCAGCAACCTTCAAGATCAAATCTCAAGCCTCTCAACACAAGATTCATTAGGCTCTAAAATCATATAGATTTCAAAGAGCTCTTGATTCTTACACACCTCACCCACCCGATTGATCAATCACATAGATTGAATCATTAGGATACACTACCTGGTCTAAGTCTAGGATTGTTCTTCATAAAAATTAGTTTAATTCAGTTCTTCATCTTTGTAATCTGTACTCAGAGAATTAATACATCCTCCATTCAAAATCCAAGACTGACCATCTTGGTAAAGGACGTAGATCTTTTAACAGATCGAACCTTTCCAAATCATTGTGTCATTTACTTGCTGCACTTTACCTTTCTGCAAATTTACTTTAAGTCTTGTTCATCTTGTTCATATTGTTCTTCACTTGTTCATATTAATCTTGTTTGTCTTTTAGTGTTTAATTTTCAGATTTAAGAACAATTGTGAATTGTGTTTGTTTGTCTACCTCATTGCCTTAGCTAAATTCTCTGACTTACTTATCATTTGCCTAAACCTCTGAGACACAAGTTTTCAATCTCTCAACCTACCTCACCCTATCTACTGCAGATCTGCCTACCGCAAACTCACCTACCGCATTATCTGCCTACCGCATTATACTTGTCTAAAATCAACTCAACTTGTTTTTAACGAAAACTTCCGCTGTGCATTTTATACTTGACCGCGTAGTTTTTATCTACCGCAAAATTCAAGTGTAAGCATAAAGGTTGAATTTTGAAAAGGGTTGAAATTTTAAATAGGCTATTCACCCCCCTCTAGCCTCTTTTCATACCCTTGTTGTGTCTCTGGGACCAACACAAGCAACTAAACATGGATTTGACTCTAGCAGGGGAAAAAAGGTTGCTTGACTTGGATGAGCTTGCAGAAATGAGGTAGGATAGTTATGAGAGTGCCAAGTTGTACAAAGACAGTACAAATAGATATCATGATAAAAATCTTAAACCCAAGTTTCTCAAACCGGGTATGAAAGTCCTTCTCTTTAACTCTCGCCTCAACCTTTTTCCCGGAAAATTGTGTTCAAGGTGGACGGGTCCTTATGAATTGGTTCGAGTTTTTCTCCATGGAGCCGTAGAGATTAGAGATTTGAAAGATGGGACAATATTTAAAGTGAATGGACACCGGGTGAAGCCATATTATGAGGGGCTATCTATTTTGGAAGACATCAATGAAATTGATGTAATTGATTTGACGGACCAGGAGGGAGCCACTTAATATTCATGTGGCATTATGTCGAGCCAAAGACTTAAAACAAAGGCGCTTGTTGGGAGGCAACCTAACCAGGTATCATTTTATTGCTTTATGTTTTTCCTTTCAGTTTATCATCATTTTTGAATTGGGAGTGTGTTGTTTCTTCAATGCCATGAGGACATAGCACACTTTTGGTTTGGGGGTGGTGGTATTCATAAAAAAAAAAGTTTAAAAAAAGTTAATATTATTGCATTCGTGTCTTTTATTTCTGGGTCGGTTCGAACTACGGTGACCTGAGCCCCTTATTGTCCTAAGGGGAACGTAGGCAACGAAAGTGCGGTCAAAAAGTTTGTCCGTGTCATCCTTTAGGGATCTCTCCGAGTTTGTGGGTTTATAGGGGAGTGTATATAGTGTCACCCTCCAAAAAGATTTTTATTCTTTGAGTCATGTTTATTTTCATAATGGATATTACGCTTGTGATTGTTGTGGTGATGTGCAGCAATGGATTGCGAGGTGGCTAGCTCAAAAAAAAAAAAGCTACAGGAAAGTGGGCGTCCGCCCATTCTGGTTATAGGCGTAGCCCAGGAATGGTGAAAAAGGAGGGGTCCAAACTGATGTAATGGGCGGTCGCCCACTTAGCGAACCGGGCGGACAGATCGGGGTTTTGGGTCTGATTTTGACCTCTCCCCTTCAATTTTTTCAAAAACCATAAGCCTCCACCCTCTTTCTCTCTCTAAAAACCGAGTTATACCTCCCTCTCTCTACAAATTCTCCCATAAATCACCACCTTCTTCTCCCTTAATCACCAAAATTGGCATACCCATCCCTCCTCCTCCATTAATCTCAAGAAAATCAACCCAAAACGCCATTGAAGCTCAAGAATTGGAAGAATTGTTGAAGTTGTCAAGAACACGGAAAAGGGTGAAATTGGGAACTTGGAGAGAGAATTGAAGGTGCTTCTAGAAGAGAAAGTGATCGTGTGAGCAAGCTCTATCTTCCGGTCATCTTCTCCTACTCCGGCGAATTTTCCGGCCAACTTCCGGTGAGTCTCCGCGCGAGCAAGTAAGAATCCCTTTTGCGCTTAATTCTCTGTGGTTGTTGGGTAGTCTTAAATTGTGTTATGGCTAGAGGTCGTGCTCCCTCTAGAGAAGTATCTCCCTAACCAAATTTTGATCGAACCCGTTTTGTGGGCGAGCAAGCCGAAAATTGGTATAACCGTTGGTCCCATAAACATTTTAATGTTGAAAGAGAGTTTAAAAAGAAAGATTTGGGACTGAATGATTTGTTTACCCATTATAAATGGAATAAACTTGCGGCTCACCCGGCAGAGAATGGGGTAGGTGCATATGTCAAAGAGTTTTATGCAAATGCCTTTGAGAAAGGGAATGACGCGACGTCCCATGTGCGAGGGACTAACATTGACTATTCGGGTACGGACATCAATTCTTATTATGGGATGTCTAATGCGGTTAAACCAGAGGATTGTGTGTACGCCAGAATCGTGAGGCAAATTCAAGGGGATTATAGGCATAGGCTGGATATTTTGGTCCCAACGTTTGGGGTGCTTGACTTGACAAACAAGAGGAGTGGGAAAGTATTGTTTACCCGAGACTTAGAGCCCAGGTTGAGATATTTTCACAAATTCATTTGCGAGAGGATTCTCCCCACCACACATTTTAATGAAGTACATTGGAGACGGGCGGTGCTCATGCACTGTGTGTTGACAGGAGCAAAAATGAATATGGGGCATATTATCCGGGATGAAATTTATCACACAATCCAGAACATGAGCAGCTCTAACTTTAATTTCCCGCTGCTTATTACTGGATTGATTGGGAAGGCAAGAGCGGATTTGTTGCAAGTCCCAAGGGATCTTTTTCCTGGTTCTGCTGTTGATGCTAAATTCCTCACGAGGGGCAGTGCACAAGGGGGTACGAGCACATCCCAAGGTCCACAACCGATGGACGATAAGCCAGTTGGTGATGAAGAAGGGCAAGGTGCTGGGGGTAGTGATCCGTTTGAGGAGGAGATTGGAGAGATGTCCCACATTGAGTATACGCATTATCTATCGGGACAGATTCAGGCAGTGGATAGGTGGGTCCAGGATATGGATCAGAGGATGCAAGTGTGGGAGTATAACAGGATCTGTTGGGAGGACAGGATCGAGGATAGATTACAGAGGCAGGAGAATGCCCAGCAGGAGTTTTTCAGAGATGTGCTTCAGAGGTTGCCACCACCGCGACCGTTTGACCCATACGTCCCACCACCTAACATGCAGTGGCAAGGGTCTTCATGGGGAGAACAACAAGCGGCACAGCCACCGCAATGGCCTGGGAGTAGTTCGAGCGGTCAAGGGCAGGGCAGCAGTTCCAGTGGTGCTTGGGACCACTTCTTTCCGCCACCTCAGTAGTGATTGGAGGTATCCCTTACCCACCTAATCTTTATTGTTTATGCATTGTGGACATTGCATGGTTTTAGTATGGGGGTGTGGGGTATTATTATTTGTTGCTGCTGTTTTATCACCGTTATTTGTTTTTAGTAAAAAAAAAAAAGAGAAAAAAAATTGAAAAAGAAAAGAGAGGCTAGGTGAAAACCTGAAAGGGCGCCTAGGCAAAAGGAGAGAAATTGTGTGAGTTATTGTTTTTACCTGGCGTGGCGTCCTAAGGGAGGTTCAGAGAATTGGGTAGGATTCCTGTTTGGTGTAGGAGGTTTGGTTAGAGGCGAATAGGATAGAAAATCCTCATAATTCTTGTTGGAGTCATAAGGGGGCATTGGAGCTTATCATGAGGTAAGTCATTGCTATTTATTATGGCTTTGATTTCTGTTTGAGGGATGTTGTAGTGTAAGATAAGCGTGGGGGAAACCTAGGACATTTTAGTTCCCCCTAGCTTTCATGAGTGGGCCCTAATCGGATATGTTTATTTGTGTTCCTATCATTGGTGTGATATCGATTAGGCCATTGTCTTGCGCTTGCCTTGGGAGTTATAAGGAGCGGAGTTTCTTACACTATGAGTGATGTCATCTTGTCTTGACTTTGTTGATGGGAGATGTAGAGGAGATATGTATCATTTTCCTCCATGCTACGCTTAATAGACCGGTGTTTAGATGTGGGGTTAGGAATATTACTCTGGGACGATTAATGGTCTAAGCATGGGGGAATTTGATGGATCGGTTTACACATGTATTGTCTCTACATTTTCGTACTAATTTCATCGGCTTTTGGTTGTAATCTAGTTTAGATTGGATGTATTTTTGGTCTTTTATGGTTTATGGAACTTTGTTGGATTTGTAATGTTTTAAGACACTTTGTAGTGCATTTTGTGTGGTTACAAAGTTCTTGGGTTGTAATTTATCGAAGACCGAATATTGCTCGAGTCACAGTTGGAATTAAGGGTCAACCATGGTCAAAGCGAGTCGAAGATGCGAAGGAAAGAAGGAAAAAAAAATGAAGAAATTCCATTCCAGGAGAGTGGGCGGTCGCCCACTCTGACCCGGGCGGTCACCCACTTTGCGTTTTAGAGATTCTCCAGTCTGATGCTTTGGACGGTTGCCCATAACCCTTCCGGGCGGTCGCCCACTCCTCCGCACTGATTTTCGGGATTCCTCTCCAAAGCAGGTTTTGACCCAATTTTCCCTATTTTTGGGCCCTAGTTTCTCTCTGTATAAATAGTAGACTGTAGTATTTTATTTGGGGAGGCTTTCTTTAGGTTTTCTTAAGTATTGAAGATTGTAAACAAGAGTTGGGGATTTATTCATCATCAAGCGTTTATCCAGGTTTATGGTTTTTAATCTTATTCTTGTGATTTTTGCTATGTCTATGAGTAGCTAAATTCCTTGTTCATGGATTGGGTGTAGCACTATCGAAACGCTATGCTAAATTATGTTTAATTAAAATCAATCTTGTTCTTGTTCATTGGAATCAATTTTAATTCGTTTTGAGATTTCAACCTTATAGATAGATATTGTTGATCTTTAAATCATTAGGGTTTAAATTATTTCACTAGCGTGGATAGTTTTTACATTGACCTAGATTTCATTGAATAGATTTAATTGAGGACCTAGAGGAAATCCAAAGGATCTAAAATCAATTGTTCTTAAGAACTTAATAAATTATTTGTGTGTGTTGTTGACCTAGCGGAATTCATCACATAAAGATAATAATAGGGTTGCAATCCGGTGACCAGACCGTTCCAACTCTTAACTAAGTGAACGATTTCTTGAACAAGTTTGGTAATCTTTTTATTAAAAATAGCATAGAGCGGAGATAGTTGTGAACCTCAATCTGTGAATCTTCGTATCTTAAATTCAATCTTTGTGTGCTTTGTGATCTTAAATTGTTAGGTTCTTTTATTGCTTTGTAGTTAAAGTAGTTTAATCAAATCAAATCTAAAACCCCCCTTTTTGGTTACTCTTTACATTAATTAAATCAACTTGTTTATCCACGAGTCTTTGTGGTTCGACCCTTACTTTTGTATACTGCTGCTTCGGCACTTGTACACTTGCAAGGTTTTTATTACACAGTGGATTTTATCCATCAGAAAGACTTGGTAAAGCCGTTTATATCCTTGGAATTTATATTTATGGAGATAAATCTAAAAGATTGATTGGTTAAAGTCAAAGTACTAATGTAGACAAGATAGTGAAAAGTTCACTATGCAAGACTCTTTGAGAGGTTACTTGCGAAAGTCTAATTGCATTAATCTTTGAAAGATTTAGTCTTACTGAAAGACTAATGAGCAAGACCACATGATTAGGACTCCATATGCGTCAGAATCTGGATCTATCATATAAGCCACGTTTATGTACTAAGACCGGATGTCTCATATACTTGGAGTATGATGAGATAATACCAATCGGATCCTAGTGAAAGTCACTACTTAAGAAACATCCTTATGTACTTAAGAAGAACCAAAGGATGCATTCTTAATCTTTGATGGAGTGAAAGATGATCTTGTAATAGTTACATAGATGCATTCTTACAAACCAACAAAGATAAATATTGCAGTATAAATACATGTTTGTGTTTAATAATGGTGTTAGAAGAGTTCTAAATATACCATTACTATTGTACAAAATGTTGAGTATCTAGTGACATGGGATGCAACTAGAAAATTGTTTGGACTGAGATACTAATTAGTAAACTAGAAATCGTTTCTAGTGACACTAATTTTATGGACCTTCATTGTGTCAATAATTGTTTTTACACAATACAAGGGGCTAATATCTTATCTAAATATATGCTCGGACATTTCTATCTTATTCGAGAAATCGTCAAAGATGGGAGATGTCAAAATATGCAAAATACCATATGATGATAACAAGGATAATCATCTTACAAAGATCGCTTGCAATAATGATGGAGATCATGACTAGCTCAATGGGTATTGGATACGCGTTGATTGGGCCTAGTGCAAGTGGGAGATTGTTGGATATTATGCCCTAGGCCCTTGAGAAAGGCCTATGCGTTATATCATAGCTTCATTGTTATAGAGATAACAAACTCGATAATTATATCTTTTGCATGTTTATTATAATAATCATTGTCCCTAGTACTTATGAAGGGATATCATGAGTTTAATGGATAATCATATGATGATTATGGTGCATAGGATGTGGATTAAACTTGTGGGTAATTTTTGGAGAACAAGGTACTGGATAGACCCGTTATGAGATTTATATCATGGTCAAATGTCATAATTAAATGTCATAATAGTTATATCATTTGATATCCTTAGACCTTAGATTATCATGGTCTTCCACATGATGAACATTATGTTTGACATAGTCAAAACTACCTTTAACCGGGAAGTTATAAAGGCTATGATTGGCATGATCGGATTCTTGTAGGGAAGAATGATAAGTCTAGATGGGATTTGTCTGAGTGAGATTGATGATAGTACATGGTCATGTCCAAATGAATTGATGTGTTCAATGTCATTTGCTCATATCAATCTACTCGGGATCGAGAAAGCATTGGACAACATAAGTTGATGTGGACTATGACTTATGTCCAATATGATATCACGTGACAAAGGGATTGTGATATGTTCTATAAGGTAACTTTGGACTTTCAGAGTTATACTAATTGGGTAATCATAATGGCTTGTTAGAGTCCGCTTATGACTTACGGGTTCTGACTCGTTCGGACTCATTGCCAACTTAGTATAATCCTATTGGGTCACACACAATAGAATGGATTGAAAAGGATAAAATATGGGAATTAACTGAACAACCACCGTACGGCTATGAGCATGGCGTACGGCTTCATATGAGCCGTACGGCCACTTCCCCGTAACAGTCCAGTTTGTTCAGTTTTCTTGTACAACAAGGAATCCCGATCCCAAACGGAATTAGGTCAAACCCTCATTTAAGATATGCAGCCGGGTTTGACAGTCTCTAATGTTGATTTTGGAAATCAATAAAAATTGTTTTAGAAACAATAAATTATAGAGAGGTATGATTATTTATTTTGAGATTGTGAATCATCAAAATACAATGATCAATGGAGCAAAATAATTCCTATGAAGAAATCATTTCTTCATCAAGCCTTGGGTCTAAGAATCTAGATCAAGAAGGTAATATCCGTTTGACAAGTGGATACCGATAGAGGGTGTTTGCGTTAGCACCTTAAAGTTCGTGTTCATGGAGGCGATTTTCAAGGGTTAGTTTCTTTCATCTTGTATTTAATTTAATCAACATGCACGGATCCGGGCTCTTGGGTGTTTGATCATATGTTTATTCCGCTGCACATGATGCATCAAAACCCAACACTAACTACAATGGTTACCTTCAGTACATGCAAACTCTCTACCCCAATGGCATATTCCCTGCAGGAGCCATGCCCGACCACGGAAGCTCTCAGAACCAAGGACTCAATATCACATCCCATGTCGACGCTCTTAACAACAGCGTTCCACAGGTTCCTCTCACGAAACAGGACCTTGAAATCAAAGAGATAAAGGAAATGTTGAAAAAGGTTATAAATAGGGGATAATTTTCTGCTGACTCACTCAAGTTAGCTCCATCTGCAACCCTCCTGTACTATTTCAAAATGCCCGACGTAGAAAAATTTGATGGCACAAGTTGTCCTATGGCTCACTTGAAGTTTTATGCCCATGCAATGCAATCACATGGGGCTAATACATCAGCAATAGCTTCAAACTTTCACTTAACATTGGTTTGGCCGGCAAAGCAATGGTTTATGACTGTTGACACCAGCTTGGTTGATGATTGGTCCAAGCTCATGGATGAGTTTCAAAAAAGGTATAAGGATAATTCTGGATGGGAGAAGAGCCGTCGTGATCTCGATTCCTGTGCACAAAGGGAAAAAGAATCATTCTCTGAGTTTGCTAGTTGGTGGAGGAAAAAGGTTGCCCAAACCTTAGACAGCCCCGACAGTACTGAACAAACCTGTATCTTCCTCAAGAATCTTCAGCCATGTTATGCCGAGAAGATGATATTGGATATTATGCCTTAGGCCCTTGAGAAAGGCCTATGCGTTATATCATAGCTTCGCTGTTATAGAGATAACAAACCCGATTATTATATCTTTTGCATGTTTATTATAATGATTATTATCCCTAGCTCTCATGAAGGGCTAGCATGAGTTTGATGGATAATCATATGATGATTATAGCGCATAGGATGCGGATTAAACTTGTGGGTACACGTTGGAGAACAAGTACTGGATAGACCCGTTTGAGATTTATGTCATGGTCAAATGTCATAATTAGATCTCATAATAGTTATATCATTTATCCTTAGACCTGAGATTATCATAGTCTTCCACATGATGAACATTATGTTGACGTACTCAAACGCTACCCCTTACCGGGAAGTTATAAAGGTTACGATTGGCATAATCAGATTCTTGTAGGGAAGAATCATAAGTCAAGATGGGATTTGTCCCTCTCTCGAGAGATATATGCTTGGCCACTTGATGAGTGAGATTGATAATAGTGTACGGCCGTACCCAAATGAATTGAAGTGTTCAATGTTATTTGCTCATATCAATTTACTCAAGATCGAGAAAGCATTGGACAACATAAGTTGACGTGGACCATGAATTATGTCCAATATGATATCATGTGACAAAGGGATTGTGATATGTTCTATAAGGTTACTTTGGACTTTCAAAGTTATACTAATTGGGTAGTCATAATGGCTTGCTAGAGTCCGCTTATGACTTACGGGCTTTGACTGGTTCGGACTTGTTGCCAACATAGTATAATCCTATTGGGTCATACACAATAGAACGGATTGTAAAAAGGCGGAAAAACTGGGATATTTGAACTGACATCCGTACGGCTGTACTGACATCCGTACGGCTCCTGGTGAGCTGTACGGCTGGCTCCCCGGCTGTGCACAGTTTGTTCAGTTTTATTTTTAGAAAAGGAATCCCGATCCCAAACAGAATTAGGTCAAGCCCTTATATAAGATATACAGCCGGGTTTGACAGCCTCTAATGGTGATTTTGGAAATCACAAACCTTTGTTTTAGAAACAATAAATTATAGAGAGGTATGATTATTTAATTTGAGATTCATGATCGTCAAAATACAATAATCAATTAAGCAAGATAATTCCTACGAAGAAATAGTTTCTTCATCAAGCCTTGGGTCTAGAAATCCAGATCAAGAAGGTGTTCTTGATATCCGTTCGACATGTGGATACCGATGGAGGGTGTTTCCTTTAGCACCTTAATGTCCATGTTCATGGATGCGATTTTCAAGGGTTAGTCTCTTTCATCTTGTATTTAATTTAATCAACATGCACGGATCCGGGCTCTTGTATCTTTGATTTTATCTGTTTATTCCGCTGCGCATGATGCATCAAAACCCAACAGTGGTATCAGAGCTTCGTTCGTTGTTGATTATTTTAGTATATCATGCTAATATTGTTTAATTCGATTATATGATATCTACATGTTAATAAGATGAATATGTGATTTGAGTTTTATATATGAGATATAAAATTTATGAGCATGTATATGGGGATTATGTGATTGTAATATTAATTGGATTCATATGTATAATCGCATGCTTAGATTATCATGTTATAATTGGATTATTTTTATTGATGATCTTGATCTAATTTATATGAGGAATAAATTGGTTATTGATTATATGAGTTAGATGGGTTTAAATTCATGATCTGGAAATTCGTGATGGCTTAATCTGATTAATGCATGAACACGATATTGAGATTGATCGAATTTCTGAAAACTGGAAATCTGGAGAATCTGATCATGGCATCTGTACGGATGGACGGCAGGCGTACGCCTGAGTCCAAGCCGTACGGCGCCTGTCTGGTTTTCCAGAATGTTGTTCTGTCTTCTGGTATTCAGATTGTTCTGTAAATTGTTTACAGAATTCGAATCTGGAAACAAAAACTGGTTTCAGACGGCTGGTTTTTGAAACCATGTTTCCTGAAACAGTTTTCTGCGAAGAATTCAGAATAACTGCAAAAATCAGAGTTCTAAAGAGTTTAGAACTGCTGTAATCTGTGAGATTAAGAGACAATGAAAGATCTTAAAACAAGTATCCAATTTATACGGGAATGTGGATGCCTTTTGGCTTAGTTTCGACCGTATAGAGAAGTTGCTTGGTTTCTTGATCTTAGCATGGAAATGTGATGCCTTTTGGCTTAGTTTCGGTCGTGCGGTTTATGCTCTCAATTTCAAGATGCTCTGTAGTGACCGATTTGGAAAATTCTGATTCTAATTTTTTTTCAGATGGCTGGTTTTGGAAACCGTGTTTCCTGAAACAGATTTAAGTTCAGAAGTCCAAACTGTTAATGAGATCAGAATCTTAAAGGAGTTTAAGATTGGCGTAATCTCAAAGTTTCAGAATTACCCCTATACAAAGTACAAATCGTTTGCAAGAGAAGGAAACTAAATTTGGATTAATTCATTGCATGTACCAATGGCAGGCTCACGCCTAGTTTATGGGAATGCGAATGAAATATCCAATCTGTAAATTGTTTACAAATAATTTAGATTCCCTGATTCAGTCCCCATTATGTTGCTTCATAATTAAATTACAAGATTTTGCTTCTATTAATTAATTGGATTAGTTAACATAAGTTATGCAAAGACTATATTATATTATGTTTGACATAATTAAATATATGATGCATATCTCTATGCAATAAACCTTCTTAAAAACTTAAGTCAAGTGCCAATCCATGATTAAAACACTTGTGAATACATGGGTAGTTTTATGTGGGTTACGCCCTAGCGTATGTGCATTAATTCTATTCATCTATGAGCAAGATGAGGAAATAGTGATTCCTATACGTTTAAAATGGTTTGATTTAATTGGGCTATCAAAACAGTTTTGGGCCTAAGGCACAAGATGAGATTAAAATATGCTAGACATAAGATGTCTAAAATCTCATAAATGATCTAAGAGTCACATATGATGTGATTGATAAGGAGTTATCTACCTAAATAACCTATTTTGAGCAGTCGTGCCCTAGCCGACTCAAAGTTAGGTGAAATATGGATCTTAGCCACTTAAATTATATTATACAATTGTTGTATTTGAAGGTGTATAGTTTAGTGGGAGTATTTATCAAATACATTAAATGTCTCTAAATAATAATGGTATGAAATATATGTGTATATTTATTTGCATATTTTGTAGAATGTCTTAAACTATAATCATGTATAATTACTGTGATTGACCTCACTTTAAGAAGAATAAGATTAACTTCCATGACCTAGTCATGAGCTTAAGAATTGTTCTAAAGCAAGATCGGAAGTTATGAATTCTTAATAATTCCTATTTCTAAGAAACCTAATGCTTAAGGATAGACAAAGACATTGATTAGAAACATGTGGATGATTCTATAGATGTCAATTGTCTTATGACTTGCTACCATATGTTTAGAATTTTAGAAGTATCTGAAACACATGGATGCTTATTTGATAAGCAATCATGTAGGAATCGTTCCTACAAGCAAGAAACGCAAGAAGAGTTTGAGATTAACTAGAGCCTAACATTCATGCGATGACTGAAATGTATATTAATAAGTTCTCGTGTTTCGAACATGGAGAGACATATTAATTACTTTAGATGACTCGGTAATCAAGTTAGTTTGGAACTAACAACGTATTTGATATTGATTCATGAGCGACCATTTGATGTTTAAAATGCTATGTCTTAATATCAAATGGAAACTTTCTCAAACTCTAAATGTTAATAAGGACAAGGATTTAAGATAAAGGCAAGACAAAAGTTGTCAAGCCTAAAGGATATGTTTGTGGCTAAAACCTAAAATCCAAAGAAAGTAATTTCTACCTTGGCAATAGGATTGGCCGTTGGAGAAATTGCAATTTGAATAAAAGATCAAAAGGAAGGGTGGTTGGACTACCACTTCAAGTATTTATGTTAAAATTCTACTTAAGGAAGGTAAAGATTAACCTATGTGGCAATAATGGTGCAATGGTTGCAACATTAATCATAGAAAGTTTGCGAAGTATCTTACCTAATAAGTTCATATTTGTTTTGAACAAATGGTGCTATGTTCTTATTTTAAGTAGAAATATTCTTTTAGTTTTTTCATTAGAAGATTATGGATATTTCTTATTTTGAATAAGAAAGTGTTCCATTAAATATGATTTGCTTTATTATATTGCTAATCATATAAATGGAACTTTATATCCTTATCTTGAAAGAACAAAATAACGAGTATAACGTAAATAATAGAAATCCGAATCTAAGGATGTAAGCGTTGCATTCTTAAAAGCACTAATGTCTATATCAAATGAAAAGAAACTCATATCTAAAATTCCATGGGATGGAGTTTTAAATTCGAATGATTTCGAATCATGTGATTTATGTGAATATTGTATATTGATTAAGACACCTATTACTAGTAGTAGTAAAAGGAAGTACTCTTTTGGACTAATACATATTGATGTATGTAATTTAAAATGATGAATATTTGAGCCTTGGGCTTTTTGAGAATTCTGCAGAAAGTCTGCAGAATAAGAAAACAGAATCTGGGAACAACCACCGTACGCCTATAATTTAGGCGCACGCCTATTATTAAGCCGTACAGATCCTGTTTACAGAAGTTTACAGATTGTCTGTAAAATGCAGTTTTTCGCCTCATGATAAGTTAAACTGATCTTTAATTAACCCTCTGGATTATGTGCTCGAAACAGCTGCGCTTACACTAAATTGAGTTTCATCTAAGGAGGTTCGACTGATGCCATATGAAATATGGAATGAAAGAAAACTTGGTTTGTCTTTCATAAGGATTTGTGATGTGATGCTTTTGAGAAAAGTGTTGTCTGGGACAAAATCACATATAAATCTTATAAATGTAATTTCATGGGATATCTTAATGATATTGATTTTACACCCTTTAAGGAGTACAAATCGTTTGTTACTCTAAATAACACTTTCTAGATAAATCGTTTATCTCTAAAGAACTAGTGGGATTAAAATGTATCTCGAAGAGTTCGAGACCTAGAAAATGACATGCAACCTAAGATGGAAATTGAACAAATATTCACAAGGTGTTGTGGAAATTCGTTCAAGTATACACAAGAAATTTGCATAACTGATAGGATACTATCTATAACAAGAAATATTGATTTCTCGTATAGGTAATTGGGAAGATATCATTGCGAATGATTGACCTATTACCTATCAAGATGCAAAGTCCGCTCCGGATTTAGATCAATGAGTTGGAGTCATAAAGTCTAAAAGTGCAATCCATGTATCATAATCAAGTTTCGAACTTGATTGTTCTACCCTAAGGCTTAAAAACCATATGATAGAAAAATGAGTTTTCTTGGAGAAAACGGACATGGAACGCAAGGTGCATATTGATAAAGCACGACTAGTTGAGTAAAGTTAATTCATAATGACGATTATGATGAAACTTTATCACCCGTAGTCATGCTTACTATTATTAGAATTCTAATTGTCATGACTTCATATTTTGAATATGTAATATGACATATGGATGTCAAAATTATATTCCTTAACAGGAACTTGCATTAGGATGTGTTTGATACAACCCAAAAGTTTTGATTGATCCATAAAATTCTAATAAAATATGCAAGTTGCAGAAATTCATGAGATGGATGGAAGTAAACTACTAGGAGTGAAATTTCATTTTGATGTAGTATTCAAAGAGTTTGAATTCATCAAAGATGAGACTTGTGATTACAATAAATTTAGTTGGAGCGTAATATTATTCCTAGTCATATATATGTGGTTGACATATAATTCATTTTGAAAGAGTTTCTAAATGAAAGACTTGGATAAAGCCACCTATATTATTGGAATTTAGATTTATGGAGATAAATCTAAAAAGTTGTTTGGTTAAAGTCAAAGTACTAATAAAAACAAGATAGTGAAAAGTTCATTATGCAAGACTCTTGGAGAGGTTACTTGCGAAAGTCTAATGGCATTAATCTTTGCAAGATTTAGTCTTACTGGAAGACTAATGAGCAAGAGTATATGATTAGTATTCCATATGCTTCGGCAATTGGATCTATCATGTAAGCCATGTAAATGTACTAAGACCGGATGTTTCATATACTCGAAGTATGATGAGATAAAACCGATCGGATCCTAGTAAAAGTCACTAGATAAGAAACATCCTTATGTACTTGAGAAGACTAAAGGATGCATTCTTGATCTTTGATGGAATGAAATCTGATCTTGTAACAGTTACATAGATGCATTCTGACAAACCAACAAAGATAAATATTGCAGTATAAATACATGTTTACGTTTAATAATGGTGTTAGAATAGTTCTAAATGGACCATAAATATTCTACAAAAAGGTTGAGTATCTATTGGCATGGGATGCAACTAGAAAATTGTTTGGATTGAGATATTAATTAGTAAACTATAAATCGTTTCTAGTGTTACTAATTGATGTACCTTCAATGTGTCAATAATCGTTATTACACAAGTCAAGATACTTATATCTTATCTAAACATATACTAAGACTTTCTGTTGGTGTTGGTGCCCTAGGCACATTTGTTAAGCGTTGTATGTGTTATCATTATATTCATATTAATGAAGAGATATTTTGGTTATTATTAATGCTCATGTTTTCTTATAATAATCTCCGTCCCTAGAGCTTGTTAAGCACTAGTATAAAGGCTAAATGATTATGGGATGATCATGTTAGATTTATGGGTACTTGTTTGGAACAAGGTACTGGACATGACCCGCTGTATGAGATTTATGTCATGGTCTATGTCGTACATATAGATCTCATATTAGTTGTGTCATTTGAATCCTTAGACATGAAGTTATTATAGTCTTCCACTTGATGAAGATTGTGTTTGACATATTCAAACGTTACCTTTAACCAGGTAGCTACAAAAGGTATGATTGGCATAATCGGATTCACGTAGGAAAGAATAATAAGATAAATGGATTTATCCCTCTTTAGAGAGATGTTAAGCTTGGGCCTTTCGAAGGAATGATGTTGATAAAATGTTTGGCCAAACTCAAATGGATTGATTGGATAAATGTCATTTGGATTATCAACATATTCGGGATCGAGAAAAGTATTGAACAAAACAAGTTGACTTGTTGACCATGACTTGTGTTCAATGACATCGTGGACAAAGGGATTGTGACATGTTCTAAATGGAATGCGAACTTGTATCCAATTGCACTATTTGGGTAGGTATGACGGTTTGCTAGAACCTAATCATATCTTAAGGGTTCATGTTTGGACCCATTGCCAACTTAGTGTAATCCTAGAGGGTCACACACAATAGAACGAATCTAAAATGACTTAAATGGAATTTGGGTCGGAGGACCTTTTGAGGATTTTAGGAATTTAGAGGAGAAAACCGGAAAAAAAGGGTGGTCCGGGTGGACCTCCTAAAGGACCCGGGCGGACCTTTTGGAGGGTCCTGGCGGACCTCCTATAAGACCCGGGCGTACCTCTAGGGTTTCTGCCCAGAACTTTTCTGTTCCGCTTTCTTGCGGGTTTGGTCACTTGTTACCTATTTGGAATAGGTGTAATAAGTATAAAACTCCCCTCTAGTTGCCCTAATCGGTCCTATGTATTATGTTATGTTTGTGAGTGCTTTTAAGGGTTTGAGAGGGTTTACTTCTTGTTCTAAGATATCCCTAGATTGAAGAATAAGAATATCATATACATAATAATTCCATATAGTTCTATACATCATGAAAGCATGTTTCATGATTTGGTCTAGCAACCAAGATCAAGTGTTCTTGATATTCGTTCGTGGTGTGGATACCGCTAGAGGGTGAAACTTATCATCTTCATAGTTCGTGATTCTTGCTTTGTTCGTGATCAAGATTTCAAGCCTCCATCGAATTTAAGGTTGTAAAATCAAAGGCATCAAGGGTTAGTATTCTAGTATTCATTATGTTGTATTTGACTTAATCATATGAATGGATCTATGGGCTTTGGGTTTCATGAAAATTTTAAATGCTTAATTCCACTGCGCATGTTACTAGGAAACCCAACATGTTGGTGTTGTATGCTCTAGGCACGTTATGAGAGCGATTAATGTTATCTATTGATTATGTTTTAATAAAGATATTAAATGTTGATTATATATTTTGCATGTTTATTATAATAATCCCCGCCCCTGATAATTATGTATTAATTGTTAGTATAAGTTTAATAGATAATTATATTATGATTATGGTGTATGGGATGCAATTAAACTTATGGGTATTTGTTGGAGACCAAATACTGGACTGACCCGTATGAGATTTATGTCATGGTCACAATGTTATAATTAAGTCTCATATAGTTATATTACTGGAATCTTTAGACTTGAGGTTATTACCGTCTTCCACTTGATGAACATTATGTTTGATATATTCAATAGTTGCCCCTAACCGGGTAGTTATAAAGAATATGATTGGCATAATCGGAATCATGTAGGGATGAGTAATAAGCCAATAAAGGATTTGTTCCTCGTCAAGAGAGATGTCAAGCTATGGCCGCTCGATGAATGGTATTGATGAAATGCATGGCCGTGCTCAAATAAGATTTGTCTTATCAATACATTCGGGATCGAGAAAGCATTGGACTATGTAAGTTGACCATTGACCATGGCTTACGTTCAATAGACATCGTGAAACAAAGAGATTGTAATATGTTCTATAATGGATTAACGAACTTTAACAAGTTATATCATTTGGGTAATCATGATGGCCTACTAGGGTCCGCTCATAATTTATGAGACAAAGTTTGTTTGGGCTCATTCCAACTTGATATAATCCTATGGGGTCACACACAAGAGAACGAATTGGAAAAAGGAAATTTTGGCTGTGTTTTGGTCTGGCACGGCCGTGCTCTTTAGAAGACACGACCGTGCCATAAATCAACCAAAGGGCAATGCCTGGCGACAAGGTTGGCACGACCATGCCAAAATATCAAGCATGACCATGCTGAGCTCGGCACAACCGTGCAAGATTTAAAGCACGACCGTGCCAATAATGGGCGGCTGGGAAGATTGCCTCGAAGGCATTGGCACGACCGTACCAGTGATGTCAGCCAGAAATTAATTGCAGCACAAATTATGACGGGATTTGGGTATCCTAAGTCCTTAAGGGTTAAGGACTTATGCCCATATAAATATATCAGTCCCAGTAATTGTATATGATTGATTCACTTGTTTGGAGAAACATAATTATTGATTGAGATTGAGAATCAACGATCAATAATACATAAAATCATATAGTTCCTTTTGATCTAGCAGTCAAGTTTAAGAAAGAGTTCTTAATATTCGTTCGCGTGTGGATATCTATAGAGGGTGATTCCATTATCATCTTCGTGTTCGTGTTCATGCGTTCGTGATTTGAAATCCGCGAAGAACCCAAGACTCAAAGATCAAGAAATCAAGAAACGCTTCAAGGGTTAGTATTCTTGTATTCATAGTAGATGTATTTGTCATAATCATATGAATGGATCTTTAGGCTTTGGGTTTCATAAATTTTAAATGCTAAATTCTACTGGGCATGTTACTACGAAACCCAACATAACAGTGTTATCAGAGCCCCGTTCATGTTGATTATTTCAATACTAGATCATGTTGTGTGTATATAAATTGCTTGTTTATGTGCCTAGCATTATATGAATATTGGGATTATGATGTTTATGTGTTATATGATTTTATGGGGTGATTTTATGGGGTTTATTGTTTTATAAACTTTAATAGTACCATTCAATCGCAAAAAAAATTATGGTGGATTTAAAATTGTTTGGATTAACAATTTTTGATTAGATCAAAGTTTTGATAATCTAGGGATTCATGAATTGTTCATTCAAGGTTTTGATGATCATGGTGATTGGATCACCAAGAACACGAAATCCTAATTGAATTGGAAAAAGCAATTTTGAGATAAATTTTGGAACTTTAAAAATTTGATTTTTCAGAAAAGGATCCGACCGGACCCAAGAAGAGACCCGACCGAAACTAGGGTTTCGGTTTGGGGGATTATGCTAGGGTTGGGGTGTGGATCTTAGGATTTAATTTTCCTATTTGTTTTAGTCTTGTGATTCTGAGATTGGATCAAGGTTTGGATGGCTAATCTACGTTCATCGAGATTGTGTTTCCCAAACTTGATCGCAATCAAAGATTCAAAGATAAAACGAAGTTAGAATTATGAAGAGTTCATAATTGCTAAAATTGAGAAACAAAGTTCTTGATTCAAAGATTAGAGATCCATGTGGAATTGTGGATGTAATTGGCCTACGTTCATCGAGACCATCTATTGCTTAGTTTCGACCACATGGACTACTTTTTTGGTTTCTTGAATTATTGTGGAATTGTGGTTGCCTTATGGCTTATTTCGGCCACACTTCTTGTTGTCTTGATTTGGAGATGATAACCAAAGTTCAAATAGTCTCATCCTCATAAATATAGATAAACTAATGACACATAAATATTATGCTTAAATTAATGATGATTAATTTAGTGGCTAAACTTGATGCGTAACATATTTGTATTATGTGCTCATAAATGTGTTGTATGCTATATGTGATAAACATTCAAGAAAGTTTAAGTCCTTTTTACCACGCCATGATTAAAAACACTTGTTAGTACATGGGTAATTTTAATGTGGGTTCTCCCTAGGGAGGTATATTGACTTTATTCATGTATGAGCAAGATAGATAATGTGGGCACGCCTTAGCGAGGCACATTAACTATACGTTTAAAATGGTTGGACTTAATTAGGCATCAAAACAGTTTTGGGCCTAGGCAAAGATGAGATTAAACATGATTTTGAAATTGTATCTCTAAGAATCATATGGGATATGATTGACATGATTGTCTACCTAATTAATTTGATTTTGTGTAATCCGCCTTAGCGGACTTGAAATTAAATTAAAGTTGGATCTTAGCCTAATCTCAAAAGTGTTGGTCCCAGAAGGGCAACAAGGGTATGAAAAATGCTAGAGGGGGGGGGGTGAATAGCGTTTTTAAAATTCTTTTCAAACTCTTTTGCAAAGCAATGGCAAATGCGCACGACTCTTAATTTGGCTAAGTATAGCGCGCAGCAAGAGTGTGAAATGCACAGCGGAAGTCTTAAAGCAATCACTTATGCACAGGGAGTATGCGCAGAAGTGTAAATACGCACGCACTAAGTTTTAGCTTAAAGAAAGGCGCAAGATGGAACTAAGGCAAAAGGCACACAAACACAATTCGAACAATGCAAGACAATAAGTTACAGCGAGGTAGAACAAAACTAACTCAAAGATCTATAATCTATGAAAGAACGAAATCCTAGACAATAACCAGTGTATCTCTAGAAGTAAGATCGATGAGATCGAAACTTCAAGAGGTGTGTGTGTGTGTATCAGAAATCTGGGCTCTTTGAATCTATGAGATGGAGAGCACAAGATTCTGGTGTTACAAAGGGTTTATAGGATCTGGGCTTGGTGAAGTATGAAGGTATGCAGGTTGATCTAAGAAATCTGGAAATCTTGTAGGCAATCTTCAAATCTTCAAAGTTTCTCTTTGGAAGCAAATCTTAAGCAATTCTCAAGCAACACACCAGCAGCTTGGAAAATGAGGATGAGCATGCTATTTATAGCTGAGCTCCAAAAACTAGCCGTTGGGGAGCAGAGCAAGGACTATGTGCTGTCGCTTTGTGATTGGCGCTCAGCTGTCCTTTATAGCCGTTGGAGACATCAAGTTGACAGCTTTCAAAAATCTTCAAGAGTGACAGCTGTCTTCAGATTTGAATTTCAAATAAGGGGAGCGTCTCCATCTTCGTGTGTGCTGATTGTTCTTGTTTTGTCGTTTGTCCACATCAGCAATTTGGCTCATTCAAAAGCGTAGCTTGTTATGACGCTTTCCAAGCTTCATAAGGTAAGGTCAGAAAGTGAGAATTAAGGCAAGTCTGAGTGCGCATGAGATTCATGCGCATGGAGTGTGCAGAAGGTGATGCGCTGCGCATGAAGGGATGCGCTGCGCATGGAAGGTGTGCGCACCATGCTTTGCCTTTGCTCTGTTTACCATGAAATTATAGCTTCAGCCCTAGAAACTAAGCCTAGTCTATAAAGAGGACTTAGCTAAAAATTGAAGTTACAAAACTTCTTACATAGGGTCCTAAAGTCCTTAAAATAAACACAGGTGATGGTATCAATCAATTCTAACATAAGTAGGAGGGTTAAGTGATAAGCATACCCAACAATCTCCCCCTAAATGATTGATGCCATTACCTACTATAACAAAGGCAATTCATTGTACTTGATAATAACATGTCCATAAGAATAAAAAATGGTAAATCATGTCTCAAGTCAATGTACACACTAGCCAATGCTATAGATTTCTAGTCTATCCAAAAGAAATTAACTTACAATATAGGATAGACAGAAATATCATTCATAGCATACAAATAATATGAGTTTAAGTTTAATATGCGTTTAAACTGAAAGTTTAGACATCATGCAATGAAATATGAGTTGTTAAGGATATGCGCATGAAGTTTATAAGATATGCAATGTTCCACAAACGAAAAGTTTGAATTGAACAAGGTTTTGTGAAAGCGCAATGATGCATTCTTCTCATTAAAACTTGAAAGGTAAGAGTTACAGGGTACAAGTTTTACAATGGAAGAAAAATCAAAAGCAAAAGACGTTGCGCATCAAAAACTTACAATTACGCAGCAAAACAAAAAGATTACAAAGTCTAGTCTATTTGAATTCGCTTCAGTGCTTCGCGCATCTCATTCTGCAAGCTGGTAAATTTGTTCATCAACTCAATCTTCAGTTGCTGAAACTTGGCATTGTATTCCACCACTAGATTCACATGAGTCTTCATACCGTCGCGCATCAGCGCATTATCTTTCTGGATGTCTTCAGAAATCCTGTTAAAGCAATTTTCAAACGCCCCCATCTGATTTCCAAACGATTGAAGGGACGCAGCTATGGAGTTCTGAATTTCTTTCTGCGCATCAACCAAAGTCTTAGTTAGCTCTACCTGAACCATGTTCTGACTGGCTTGCATATCTAGCATAGCCTGGTTCATTCTTCCATTGAAAGTATCACTGAACTGAACTAAGCAGTCAGTCATATGAGATTTGAGCGCATCAATGGAGGAGGGGCTGGAGGCAGTAGGCGCAAAATTGTCAATAGACTTTATGACTTTGGCAGACTCAATCTGAATGATTTCTGTGATGGTTTTGGCTAAGGAAAACAAAGCTTCATTCAACCCATGCACAGAGGGGATCTTAGTGAGCACAAAAGAGATGATGCCGAAGTCATTCTGGATATCTTGGCGCAGTAGATCAAAATCTTGAGAGGGCGCAGCACCAGAACCAGATGCATGCGCAGCAGCAGAACCTGAGGGAGGAGGCATAGCTTCAGAACTGGTTGCCTTTGTTACAGAACTCTCCCCCTTAATGGCACAATCAATAGCCTGAAGGAAACTAGCTTGGGCATCGAGCCTTGCAGACTGCGCATCCAGTTGCTCTTGAATCTTGGTGTGCGCAGTGACCACTTGAATGTGCTGGGTTTGAGCAGTAAATTGATTAGCCTAGATAGTCTGGAGCATGGCTAAGATTTGACGTATGTCAGTTGTTGAACTTGAGGGATCTGAGGGAGCAGTTGCTAGAGTTACAGTAGGAATAATTGGAGAAGTCTGTGAAGCTCCAGTAGGTTGCACAGGAGTGACAGCAGCAGCAGGAGTCTCTTGCGCATGAACTAGAGAGTGATGCGCATGGATAGGAGAACGATGGACCTCATAATCTTCTGAGCTTGAGTCTTCGCCATCTTCAACTATAGGCGCATCCTCATAAACAGTAGGATCAGGCGCATCATGAGCAAAGCCTACACCATCAATGAAGACTGGTGGGGCTTGCTGCGCAATGTTTCTCTGCGCAATTGCAGCTAGCCTTGCTTCCCTTGCAATTTCACGTGCAGTCTTTTCAGTGCGCGGAGGAGAATGTCTTGGAGGATCTGAATCAACATCAGATAAGTCTTCCATGGTTCGATTTGAGGCGCGCTTCTTGGTGGCAACTTTCTTTACCCTGCGCGATGGAGTGGCCTTCTTCGCCGATAGTGGGACTTCATCCTTACTAGAAGTAGTATTGCGCATGGGCTTTGCAGTCTCCTGTTACTTCTCCCCCTGAGATTGAGTGGCCTTGGAAGTTCTAGTAGATTTGGAAGGGCTGATAAGAGGATCATTGAAAGCACCTTCAAATTCAGCTTCTTCTTGAGGCGCATGAGGAGTAGAGGTTCGTTTTGACTTAGGCACAGGAGGAGGAGTAGAGGCTCGTTTTGACTTAGGCGCAGGAGGAGGGGGCGCAGGAGCATCATCTTCTACTTGGATGTCTTCATCAGACTCATCAAGTAGTGTTCTTGATTCCTTTACCTTTTTCTGCTTCTTCTTGTCTTTCTTCTCAACAGGCGCAGCAGCCTTAGCTTTTCCTTTTTCTTCAGGCGCAGGAGCCTTGGCCTTCTTGGCTTTCTTAGGAGGCTCAGGGTCTGAAGTAGCCTTGCGCTTCGGAGTTTATGCAGTAGGCTCTTTGATTTTAATTCCTGGGGCAGCTGTAGACTTGCTGGCCTTCTTTTTCTTGCGCAGAGGCGCATCAGCAGCAATACCCTTGCCTTTTTCTTTATCACCTACTTTGCTTGGGACCGGCTCAAAGATGGATTCGTTTTCAGAATCAGATTCAGTTGAAGATGCCTCATAAATCTCACCACTAGATACATGAGGCGATCCTTGATTTTCAGGATGAATATCTTCAAACACTTCAATGGGGTCAGCAGCCCAGTACATGCAGTAATCAAAGTTGTTTACTTCACGGTGGAAATTCTGAAGAAATACGCGTGAATACGTGCGCGTGGAAGTCACATCAACTTTGAGAGAGGGGTCCTCTTCCACCAGTTTGTTCTCTGATGGGAATCGCATGAAGATTGCAGTTAGAATTCTGCAATGCGTTTTGTACTTGGCTGGTTTCTTTGGATCAGCTGCCTTCTTTTTGTAGACGCGCACACAACGCACTAATTCATCAAAGATAATTTCAGACCAGCTTAACCTCTTCTTTTTGTAAATAGTAACGCAGCACATCCATTGCTTGCTGATGAATGTTGACTTGTTACCATTTTTGCAGTTGATAGTGTCACCAATGAGAGTGCAGAGGTGGAACATCAATTCCCCAAAATCTTTCCTATCATGGTTGTTGTACTGACCAACCAGAGTAGGAATCCTTATAAGCTTCTGCGCAACACTGTCCTACACATCCTGAGGTAGCTTCTTCTTATTGCACGCTGGTAAACCCATCGTCTGTCTGATATGCGCGTAGTTGATAGTTATAGAAACTCCGCGGATAGAACTTTTGAGACAAGGAACTGAGATGTCGTCGTACATTCGATCAATTTCTTCTGCATTGCTGAAGAACTCATTGATGTAAGATGGAAGAATGAAGTCCTGGCCTCTGGAAAAGAGAGGCAAAATCCCAGATTTATCCATGATTTCAACCATATAGCGTCCTAGCGCATCCAGTTTTAGGTCTTCCACATCAAGTTCTCATCCAGGAATAAAGTAATTGAGATTCTGCGCAAAACAGAGGTGGAGAATTAGGTCTGGACATGCGCATGGAGAGAAGCGCATGAGCAATATGCGCAGTGCATGAACTAGACTCCATACTTAGAAAAAGATAGGAAATGTAAAGGGTAAAAATGTTCAAAACACATAATTTAAACCAAACGCCTAAAAATTGGCGCGAAAAGCAGAAACACAATCAAGAATCATATCACGGCTTGTCATATGACTATTCATCAAGAACACGAAGAACATGTATTGAATACACGAAGAACACGAAGAACATAAAAATGTCAAAGTGCTCCAAAATGCACAAAAAGCACATCAAAATGTTCGAAATGAAAAATCACACACAAACAAGTAAACCATAACAACAATAACATAAACGTACAACCAAGATCTGAAAAAAACGAAGAGAATTCAAAAAGACAAAATATTCGAAATATCCACAGAAAACACATCAAATGATCATTGATCGTGAAAAAAACTACATAAATGAAAAGCTAAGAGTAAATCGAACACGTAGCAACAAATAATTTGAAAAACGAGCAACGAATCATAGAGAAATCAGAAAGGGGAAAAATCTCAGACCTTCGAGCTTCAATGGCGGAAAACAAAAAGTTTGAGTTTGAAATCCTTACCATTTGTGGATCCTCTTGCTTCTTGGAAGATGTAGTAGAAGATTTCTTGGGAGCCATGATATATAAAGAAGATTTTTCGAAAAAGTAGAGAGAGATTGATGAGTGCAGAGAGAGAGAGAGATGTCAGAATTTGAGAAAGAAGAAAAGGCGGTTGAGGGAAGTTGAGCAGAGGAGAAGTGAGGAGAGAGAGACGACGGAGGAGGTTTATAATCATCAAAAAGGGATGATGATGTCACGGCGCGCTGACAACAAGTTGGTAAAAGTCAGGCGAGAAAGGCGCACTCGCAGGTGAGGCGCATGCGTGAATGACGTGGACCAATGAGGAACGCGCGTGAAAAAGCCTAGCCGCGCGCGTGTGTCAGTCATTTATGGTAAAAAAGAATCTTTTCCTATTCCATCATAATCAGCATACAACGAGCATTAAATGCGCGTCACTCAATGCCTTTGCATTAAATGAGGTGGGACGTGCGCATAGGGCAGAAAGGTAATTTCCCAAAAAATTTTAAAAATAATGATGAGGGAAAATGATAATTACATAAGTACCCTTGCGAATTATGCTGACTCAGCAAGTCAAGGACCTAAGTGAAACTATTGAAAAGAGAACTTACCTTAGGTCCACGGGTCATGCGCATGATACTTATGCGCAGCAATGTATTGCGCAGAGTTTCTATAAAGAAACAACTGATTTACCTTATGCGCATAGCTAAGGGAGCTTCTTGTGCGCAGGCGCATGATGTATATCTAACTTAGAATTTTATCACAAACAAAATCCTTAGTATTGACAGATCATATTGACAAAATTTAGCTAAGTTCAAGCATACCCATTTCACCTCTCAAAAAGATGAACCTCTTAGCATCAAGTGCTTTTGTAAGAATGTCGGCGATTTGATAGTCGGTTCCCACGTGTTCTAGATGTATATTCCCTTTTTCCACGTGGTCTTTGAGGAAGTGATATTTAATGTCGATGTGTTTGCTCTTCGAATGCATGACAGGATTTTCAGAAACAGCAATTGTTGAAGTGTTGTCGCAATAAATGGGACAATTTTCTTCTTTGATGTCATAGTCCACTAATTGCTGCTTCATCCATAGAATTTGACAGCAATAGCTTCTAGCAGCGATATATTCTGCTTCAGTTGTAGAGACAGAAACTGCAGCTTGCTTTTTACTGGCCCAAGATACAAGTCGATATCCAAGGATATGACAAGTGCCGCTTGTGCTTTTCCTGTCAATTGTGCATGCTGCGTAGTCCGCATCTGAATAACCTACAAGTTTAAAGTTCGAATCTTTGGTGTACCAAAGTCCAAGGTTAACTGTGCCAGAGAGATATCGTATTATACGTTTCACAGCAATTAAGTGCGCTTCTCTAGGGTCAGATTGATAACGTGCGCAGACACAAACACTAAACATAATATCAGGCCTACTAGCAGTAAGATAAAGGAGTGAGCCAATCATTCCTCGATAAAGTGTTTGATCAACCTTTTTACCTTTTAAGTCTTTGTCAAGTTTGTTGCCAGTGGCCATTGGAGTGTAGTATGCTTTAGCATTCTCAAGTCCAAATTTCTTGATTAAGTTTTTTGTGAATTTGGCTTGGTTGATGAATATGCCTTCATTCATTTGCTTGATTTGAAGCCCGAGGAAGAATGTGAGTTCTCCCATCATGCTCATTTCAAACTTGCTCTTCATTAGTTTCTCAAAGCGCTTGCACAACAATTCATTAGTAGAACCAAATATAATATCATCAACATAAATTTGAATAAGTAATTTATGACTATTATGTTTGGTAATGAAAAGAGTGGTATCGATTTTACCGCGAGTGAAGCCTTTTTCGATGAGAAACTTGGATAGTGTATCATACCATGCTCTTGGTGCTTGCTTGAGTCCATACAAAGCTTTCTAGAGTTTGTAGACATGATTTGGAAATTGTGAATCTTCAAACCCAGGTGGTTGAGCAACATAGACTTGTTCTTGGAGTTCACCATTCAGAAACGCACTCTTCACATCCATTTGATATAACTTGAAGTCCTTGTGAGCGGCGTAAGCTAGAAATAATCTGATAGCTTCAAGTCTTGCTACGAGCGCGAATGTTTCATCGTAATCAATTCCTTCTTCTTGCCTATAGCCTTGTGCAACCAATCTTGCTTTGTTTCTCGTGATGGTTCCATTCTCATCCATCTTGTTTCTAAACACCCATTTTGTACCAATTACTCCTTGATTATTTGGTCTTGGGACAAGAGTCCAAACCTTACATCGTTCAAATTGATTGAGTTCTTCTTGCATAGCAACAACCCAATTAGGATCTTGGAGCGCTTCATCAGCCTTCTTTGGTTCAATTTGAGAGATAAATACAGTGTAAGCATCAAAGTTTGTAGCTCTCCTTGTACGAACCCTAACATGAAGATCACCAATGATATTAGTGATTGGGTGATCTCTAACTTCACGAACTTCAGGAGGTAAGTTAGGTTGAGTTGTAGTAACTAGAAGGTCTTCAATTGGCACATCTTCACCATTATTAAAATCATCAAAATTTGGAGTAAGATCTGGTTCAGAATTGAAAGTGGGATTAACACCAGATGCAGCAGTAGACTGATGCGCATTAAAAGAATCTCTAGGCGCATGGTTAGGTGCAGCTGAAGCTCTACTTGGTGCGCTATTGATAATGCTTTGAGCAACTGATGTAGATGGATTTCCTTATGTTGATACATTCTGGTCTTGTGTATGCGCAGCTGGTATGTGCGCACCTGTCTCAATGGACTCAACAGAATCATCAGAAACATTTGGAGCCAAATGTGGCTCAAGGAGAGAATGTTCATCAAAAGTAACATGTACAGATTCAACTATCACTAATGTAGACCTATTAAAAACATGAAAAACTTTTGAATGTTTAGCATACCCAACAAAAATACCTTCGTCGGCTTTGGCGTCGAATTTACCTCTATGTTCGTTTCCGTTGTAGAGGATATAACATTTGCAACCAAAGATTTTAAAGAAAGCAATGTTGGGAGTTCTTTCACGCCATAGTTCATATGGAGTCTTGTTGTGACGTTTGTTAATGAGGGAGCGATTTTGAGTAAAACATGCAGTGTTGATAGCTTCTTCCCAAAAGTACTTAGGCAATTTCGCTTCGGCTATCATCGTCTTTCCTGCTTCAATCAACATCCTATTCTTTCTTTCCACTACACCATTTTGTTGTGGAACTCCAGCGGTTGAGAAGTTGTGATCTATCCCATGATCGTCGCAATATCGAGCAACACCGTTGTTTTTGAATTTTGTTCCATTATCGGATCGAACACTAACGATGTCATCTTCTTTTTGGGTTTGGAGCAGTCTGAATAGAGTGGTGAGAATGTCATAACAATCATCTTTTGAGATCATCATTTCCACCCATGTATATCTTGAGAAATCGTCCACCACAACTAAAGTATACTTCTTTCTTTTGATGCTTGCAGTGGTAACTGGTCCAAATAGATCAATGTGCAGCAGTTGCAAACATTTTGAAGTTGAGAGATTTGTCTTGCTGGAGAAAGACTGCTTTGTTTGTTTGCCTAGTTGACAAGCTGCGCATTTGTTGTCATGATGATCAGCAAATTTAGGGAGTCCTTTGACAAGATTGTCCCTGCTGAGTTTTGATAGACATTTGAAGATCAAGTGACTCATGCGCTTGTGCCATAGCCAACTGTTCTCGCTTACACTTTTAGCTACAAAACAAAGATTAGTACTAGAGTTCATACTATGAAAATAAATAATGTAAATATTTGTCTTACGATAAACCGTGAGTAAGATAGCTTCAGTTTTGCCATTCTTGATAAGACATTGCGTTGAAGAGAAATGGAATTCTAATCCTTTGTCGCAGAATTGAGATATGGATAATAAGTTGTGCTTGAGTCCTTCGACGAGAGAGACTCTTTCAATGCACACTTTGTCTTTCTTGAGCTTTCCATATGCTACAACTTGACCTTTGTTATTATCACCAAATGTAACTGAGGGACCTCTTTCTTCATGAACATCTTCAAGTAAGGATTCATCTCCAGTCATGTGTCTTGAACATCCACTATCGAGAATCCATTCATACGTTTTAGCTTTTGAAGATCCAGCCATGAAGCAAGGATCCTGAGATATAAACATTTAAGAACTGGTCCCTTTTATTCCTTTTGGGTCCAAGAGTTAGCAACTTTTGACAACCCACTCTTGCTTGACCTTAGGATTTTTACGTCCTTTGGCATTGGGAGTGAATCGCAAAAGGCATTCCACAGCCTTATGTCCAAAACAATCACAAATGGAACAATGTTGAAAGCCACCAATCACATGAGTTTTCACAAACTCTTTACTTTTCTTAGGGATAGCATTTTTCCTTGGGTCAGATGAGCCGGCCTTAACAAAATCTTTCTTTTGAAATTTTGGAGCGCTTTTTCTAGGAGTGCGCATAGGGATAGGATGCGCATGGCGGTGAGGCGCATGGCTCCTAGGCGCATAATGATCACTTGTAGAAGGAGCGCTCTTGGTTTCAAGAATGATTTTGCTAGGAGCTGATTCATCTGCAGCTATATCTTTTCCATTAGCTTTCCCAAATTGCTTCGTTGGGTAGACATAATGGAATGTTTGTCTCTTGACTTTTTCCTATCCTTTACCCATTGAATTAGAATGTTTTTCCTTGGGAATTTCAAAAGTTTGCTGGTTTGTAAATTCACTATCTCTTTCAGCACAGACATCACATTTAAAGTTGTCACTAGTTGATGAGAATCCCAAGCCACTTTTATCACCACTGACTTTTTGGGACTCAAATATATTCTCCATAGTGACACGAGAATTGGACCACTCATTTGTAATCTTTTTAAGATCAGTAATTTGAGCAACCAATTCATCGTTTTGAACTTTAAGAAGTGAGTTCTGTTCCGTTAGAAAAGTGTTTTTAACAGTAAGAGGAGTCATGCTCTTTATCTGCTCCTTAAGGAGGGTGAGTTCAGATTTAAGTAGAGATTTCTCGGTCTTAAGCTGGGAAATTTCATAACATGATAATGCTAGAGCTTCCTTCATACTATCAAATCTAGTGATTACCTTTTCAGCCTTTTTGAACAATTTTTCTTGTTCAGCAATCACTTCATCATCATTGATTTTGGAGATTGGAGCAGTTGGTTCAACTTGAGGTCTGATGTAAGCTCCTTTTCTCAACTTGTTCCTTGCACTTAGATCACATCGTGAGAATAACAATCCACCATCGCTTTGAGCCGGAGTGAGAAATCCTTGTTCAACTAGCTCGCTGATGGTTGGTCCTTTCTTCCTTTTCACTTTTTGAAAACCTGTAGATTTCTTGATAGGTTTATTCAAGACATTCATATCAGGAACATCTTTGGAGTAGTCATCATCAGAATCATAAGTATCCACTTCATCATCATTTGCCATCAAACAAACGAGTCCATCATCAGAATCTTCATCACTCTCATCTGAGTCTGTTTCGATCCAAGTGTTCTGCTCATTTGCTGGTGATTCTTCTTCAGCAACCATTCCCTTGTGACGAGTGAATTTGGGAGTGAACTTGGGAGTATGGCTGCTCTTCTTCTGCATATATTCAAATTTTGGAATTGGGCAGCTTGAAGCAAAGTGTCCTGGTTTCCTGCAATTAAACTTTTTTTTAGAATCACTACTCCTCATGAACTTTGGAGGAGCTCTGCTGGTAGATCCTTGAAATTTGTTGTTTGAGCTGGGTCTTGAGAATTTTCTGAACTTTTGAAATTTCTTCACAAATAAAGCGAAGTCTTCATCATCCATGTCCAATAGCTCAGAAGTAGAAATTTTAGGATCTGCGCTTTTCTCAACTTGAACTTGAGCTTGCGCAGGTGCTTCTTCTCTTTGCGCCACCATTGCAATGGACTTGGATTTTCCTTCAGTTTCACTTATACGCTGAAGCTTGAGTTCATAGACTTTGAGATTTGCGTAAAGATTTCTAAGTGTCCACATATCCAAAGTTCCAACGTCTTCTAGGGCGCTAGATTTATGTAGGTATATTGATCCAAAGGCTTGTAGAAAATTTACATTCAAATCTTTGTTGGAAAACTTCATGCCAAGTGAAATACATAGATTGATAATTTCACAGTAGCGTTCGTAAGTTTGTCTTAATGTTTCACCGGGGAGTTGAAAGAAATTGTTGAATCTCTTTTGCACTTCATATTTCTTGTTTTCCTTGCAAACCATGTCTCCTTCTATATGTTCCTCAATAGCATCCCATAACTCATTGGCGGTAGCACAATGCATGACTTGTTGTTTCATAGCCGTGCTTAGAGTGCTTAGGAGAATGTTTCTTGCTTTGCCATCATTTGCAACTCTTCTTGTTTCTTCCTCAGTCCATTCTTCCTTTGGTTTCTTGACGGTTGGTTGAACAACATTTGTGCGCGGATTTGGATTCGCTTTCATAGGAATGTAAGGTCCATAAACCACGGTGTCATGAAGTCTTTCATCGATTGAGTTGAGATGAGTCAGGATGCTGAATTTACACACGTCAAAATGATCTTCATCAAAGACTGGAACGTGAATGTAGTTTACAGTAGCCATAGGTTTTGAGTTTGCCATTTAGAATCGGCACCCAAGCTGTTAAGCTTGAAAAACAAAAGTGTTTTATAAAGGTGTTTGCTCTGATACCACTTGTTGGTCCCAGAAGGGCAACAAGGGTATGAAAAATGCTAGAGGGGGGGGGGGGTGAATAGCCTTTTTAAAATTCTTTTCAAACCCTTTTGCAAAGCAATGGCAAATGCGCACGACTCTTAATTTGGCTAAGTATAGCACGCAGCAAGAGTGTGAAATGCACAGCGGAAGTCTTAAAGCAATCACTTATGCACAGGGAGTATGCGCAGAAGTGTAAATACGAACGCACTAAGTTTTAGCTTAAAGATAGGCGCAAGATGGAACTAAGGCAAAAGGCACACAAACACAATTCGAACAATGCAAGACAATAAGTTACAGCGAGGTAGAACAAAACTAACTCAAAGATCTATAATCTATGAAAGAACGAAATCCTAGACAATAACCGGTATATCTCTAGAAGTAAGATCGATGAGATCGAAACTTCAAGAGGTGTGTGTGTGTATCAGAAATCTGGGCTCTTTAATCTATGAGATGGAGAGCACAAGATTCTAGTGTTACAAAGACTTTATAGGATCTGGGCTTGGTGAAGTATGAAGGTATGAAGGTTGATCTTAGAAATCTGGAAATCTTGTAGGCAATCTTCAAATCTTTAAAGTTTCTCTTTGGAAGCAAATCTTAAGCAATTCTCAAGCAACACACCAGTAGCTTGGAAAATGAGGATGAGCATGCTATTTATAGCTGAGCTCCAAAAACTAGCCGTTGGGGAGCAGAGCAAGGACTATGTGCTGTCGCTTTGTGATTGGCGCGCAGCTGTCCTTTATAGCCGTTGGAGACATCAAGTTGACAGCTTTCAAAAATCTTCAAGAGTGACAGCTGTCTTCAGATTTGAATTTCAAATAAGGGGAGCGTCTCCATCTTCGTGTGTGCTGAGTGTTCTTGTTTTGTCGTTTGTCCACATCAGCAATTTGGCTCATTCAAAAGCGTAGCTTGTTATGATGCTTTCCAAGCTTCATAAGGTAACGTCAGAAAGTGAGAATTAAGGCAAGTCTGAGTGCGCATGAGATTCATGCGCATGGAGTGCGCAGAAGGTGATGCGCTGTGTATGAAGGGATGCGCTGCGCATGGAAGGTGTGCGCACTATGCTTTGCCTTTGCTCTGTGTACCATGAAATTATAGCTTCAGCCCTAGATACTAAGCCTAGTCTATAAAGAGGACTTAGCTAAAAATTGAAGTTACAAAACTTCTTACATAGGGTCCTAAAGTCCTTAAAATAAACACAGGTGATGGTATCAATCAATTCTAACATAAGTAGGAGGGTTAAGTGATAAGCATACCCAACAAAAAGAATCTCAGAAAAATGATCTAAGAGTCATATGGGATATGATTGACAGGGTTGTCTACCTAATTAATTTGATTTTGTGTAATCCGCCTTAGCGGACTTGAAATTAAATTAAAGTTGGATCTTAGCCCATTTAAATTATATTATACATTGGATGTATAAAGAAGGTTATATAATTTAGTGGGAGTATTTTTTGGAAAAATACATTATTTATCTCTTTAATGAGATTAGTACTTGTAAAATTTTGGAAATTTTGCATGAGTTGTAGATTATGACAACTAACTTCGTTACGATCAATCCTTGATAATGATAAGCTTCAAGAGAATTGTACAAACTTCATGGATTGGATCCTGAGCCTAAGAATCGTTCTAAGGCAAAAGAAGGGTTGTACATTCTTGATAGGCCTATTCCTAAAGGAACCCAAAGCCAATGCCCCTAGGGCGGAGGAGACAATCACAAGAAACATGAGTATGATTCTAGGGATGTGAGTTGTCTCATGCTCGCGATTACGTGCTCAAAACTCCAACAAAGTTTGGAACTTGTGGAAGCTTATTAGATAAGCGTGGAGTTAAGAGACATGTTTTAAGAGCAATCTAAGCAAGAAAGGTATAAAACCATCGTTGCATTCACTTATTGCAAAATGAGTGAATGGCAACAAGTGGAACCTCATATGCTTAAAAGAAAGGCTACGTAGAGCATCTTGAGAAACTAGGCTGTCCAATTAGATTGGAGCAAGCCATGGATCTCATTCTTAAATTCATTGCCTAAGAGTTATAATCACTTTATGATGAACTATAATATGCTTGGAATGGATAAAGAATCTCTCCGAGTTGCATGACATGCTTAAAACTGCGGAGATGAAGATGGTGGAGAAAGGTTCTCCAGTGCTCATAGTTCATGAAGGGAAAGGGCAAATGCCAAAGGAAAGGCAAGACATACATTGTCTAAAGGAAATAATTGTGGCTAAAAGTATAACTCGAATTGATGCAATTTGTAACATGGTAATTGGATTGACCATTTAAAATTGTAATCAAAATTCTGGATGATCAATAAATTAAAATGGTAGTGGGACTACCACTTGGGACATTTATGTTATTAAACAATCTTTCAAAATTTGATTATTGGGTATTGGATACCAGATTGGATCCCACATTTGTATAAATGTGCAATAATTAGTGACTTGAAAGACTACTTATAGTAAAGTTAAACCTACGAATGGTAATGATGCAATGGTTGCAAGCATTGTTCGTAGAACACTGATAAAGTGACTTTACTCATGAAGTAGAAAATATTATTTTGTTATAAGATAATGAAAGATATTTATTTCTTATTTGGAATAAGAAAGGTGCTTTATTTATTATGATTTACCTCATTGTGTTATCATATAAATAAATTTTATATCCTAAATCTTGAAGAACAAAATAATAAATGAGAATATAACATAAGTAATTAAATTCCTTATGCATTATTGTTTTGATCAAATAAATGAGAAATCCATATCTAAAATTTCATGGGACGGAGTGTTATAGTTATATGATTTGGAATCATATGATTTATGCAAGACTTATTTTCTTGGACCAAGACATCTTTTACTATGATTGGTGAAAGGCTAACATCTTACTTGACCTAATACATTTCGATGTATATGGTGCATTAAGTAGCAATGCTAAAAGAGAATTTTGGTTGTACTTGGTAAAACTATTTAAAGATTCTGATTGGATCATAATGATGAATAATTAAATAAATATTTTGACAGTCATTGTTAAGGTTGTGAAATAGTTTCACAATTAACTCCACCAAGAACACCATTTGGAATGATGTGTCTGCGTGGAGGTAAAGAACCTTATTGGATAAGGGTTCATTAGATGATAACGTCAGATTGATCTTCCATTAATTTTTTTGGGGTTATGTATTTGAAACCGCTATAATTATACTAATTTGAGTTCCATCAAAAGAGGTTAAAAGGTGAAAGAAAAAACTAGGTTTGTCTTTCATAAAGATTTAAGAGGGTGAAACCTTTTGGAAATGAGCTGTCTGGGACACACTCACATTTAAATTTAATAAAATATATTTTCGGAATATCCTAAGGAAACTTGAGGATAATATTTTACTTGTAAGAAACAAATGGTTTGTTGCTTATGATGGTATTTTTCTAGATATGTTGTTTATCTCTAAAAGAACCAGTGGGACAAAAATATACCTCGAATGGTTCAAGACCCAGAAAATAGCATTTAACCTAAGATGGAAGTTAAACAAACTTTCACAAGGGATTGTGGAAACCCGTTCAAAGATATAAAAGTACTTGCAAACATGATAGGATACAATCTATTACAAGAAATATTTGATATTTCGAAATAGAAAGTATTGAGGTAAAGCTCATTAAGAATGACAAGTTTATCACCTATCAAAATGCAGTGTCTACTCCATACTTAGATTAATGACTTGGAGTCATAAAATCTAAAAGGCAATCCATGTATAATAATAAAGTTTGGAACGTGATCATTCTAACCTAAGGAGTAAAAACCAAAGGATGAGATTGAGTTTTCTTGGAGAAAACTCACATGGGTAGCAAGAAACATACTAGAATTTATATGGTCATATCTTCATATTTGGAATATGAAAATTGACAGATAGATGTCAAAAGCAGGTTCCCTATCAGGAACTCACTTAAGGATGTATTGGATACAACCTAAAGGTTTTGATAGTCAAGAAAAAAAATCTAAAAAATATGAAAGTTGCGCAGATTCATGGGATGGATTAAAGCAAGCTTCTAGGAGTTGGAATCTCCACTTTGATGAATAAGTCAAAGAGTTTGGCTTATCAAGAACGAAGATGAATCTTGTATATACAAGAAGATTAGTGGGAGCATGGTGCTATTCCTTATCTTATATGTGGATGACATATTGCTCATTGGAAACGATATTCCTACACTTTAATCTGTAAAGATTTGGTTAAGAAAGTGTTTCGCAGTGAAGAATATGAATGAAGCCACATATGTCCTTGGCATTAAGATCTACAGAGATAGATCAAGGAAGCTAATTGGTTTAAGCCAAAGTACATACATTGACAAAGTCATTAGAAAATTCTGCATGAAAAATTCTAAGAGAGGACAGTTGCCAATGATACATGGAGTTTCTCTAAGCAAGACTCAATGTCCTAAGACAAAAGATGAGCATGAGAAAATGAGTGAGATGCCATTTGCTTCGACAATTGGATCCACCATGCCATGATAAGTACTAAACCGAATATATCTAATGCTTGGAGCATGACGAGTAGATATCAATCCGACACCGGTGAGATTCACTAGATGGCTATGAAAGTGATTCTTAAGTACTTGAGAAGGACTAAAGATTCATTTTTGATCTATGGAGGTATGGAAGATGATCTCGGATGCAAGCTTCCAAACCAACAAAGATGATAAAAGATTGCAATCGGGTTTTGTGCATATGTCGAATAGTGGAGCTGTAAGTTGGGATAGTTCCAAGCAGAGTACAACACTAATTCTACAACTAAAACTAAATATATTGCTGCATTGGATGCTGCAAAGGAAACTGTTTAGATTAAGAAGTTCATTGGTGAACTTGAGATGGTTCCTAGTATTGCTAATCCAATAGACATTTATTGTGATAATAGTGGTGTTATTGCTCAAGCAAAGGAACCAAGGGCACATCCTAAATCCAAACACATACTTAGGCGTTTTTCATATCGTTCGAGGAATCGTTGATAAAAGAAACGTAAATATATGCAAAGTACAAAGTAATGATAACGTTGTGGACACGCTAACAAAGGGACTTCCACAAGCTAAACATGATGGTCATGTTAGGTCCATGGGTATTAGATACCTAAGTGATTGGGCCTAGGGCAAGTGGGAGATTGTTAGTGTTGGTGCCCTAGGCACGTTTGTTAAGCGTTGTATGTGTTATCATTATATTCATATTAATGAAGAGATATTTAGGTTATTATTAATGCTCATGTTTGCTTATAATAATCTCGATCCTTAAAGCTTGTTAAGCACTAGTATAAAGGCTAAATGATCATGGGATGATCATGTTAGATTTATGGGTACTTGTTTGGAACAAGGTACTGGACATGACCCGCTGTATGAGATTTATGTCATGGTCTATGTCGTACATATAGATCTCATATTATTTGTGTCATTTGAATCCTTAGACATGAAGTTATTATAGTCTTTAACCAGGTAGCTATAAAGGGTATGATTGGCATAATCGGATTCACGTAGGGAAGAATAATAAGCTAAATGGATTTGTCCCTCTTCGGAGAGGTGTCAAGCTTGGGCCCTTCGAAGGAATGATGTTGATGAAATGTTTGGCCAAACTCAAATGGATTGATTGGATCAATGTCATTTGGATTATCAAAATATTCGGGATCGAGAAAAGTATTGAACAAAACAAGTTGACTTGTTGACCATGACTTGTGTTCAATGACATCTTGGACAAAGGGATTGTGACATGTTCTAAATGGAATGCGAACTTGTATCTAGTTACACTATTTGGGTAGGTATGATGGTTTGTTAGAACCTAATCATATCTTATGGGTTCATGTTTGGACCCATTTCCAACTTAGTGTAATCCTAGAGTGTCACACACAATAGAACGAATCTAAAAGGACTTAATTGGAATTTGGGTCGGAGGACCTTTTGAGGATTTTAGGAATTTAGAGGAGAAAACTGGAAAAAGAGGGTGGTCCGGGCAGACCTCCTAAAGGACCCGGGCAGACCTTTTGGAGGGTCCGGGCGGACCTCCTATAAGACCCGGGCGGACCTCTAGGGTTTCTGCCCAGAACTTTCCTTTTTCTTTTTTCTTGCGGGTTTGGTCACTTGTTACCTATTTGGAATAGGTGTAATAAATATAAAACTCCCCTCTAGTTGCCCTAATCATTCCTATGTATTATGTTATGTTTGTGAGTACCTCCAAGGGTTTGAGAGGGTTTATTTCTTGTTCTAAGATATCCCTAGATTGAAGAACAAGAATATCATATACATAATAATTCCATATAGTTCTATACATCATGAAAGCGTGTTTCATGATTTGGTCTAGCAACCAAGATCAAGTGTTCTTGATATTTGTTAGTGGTGTGGATACCGCTAGAGGGTGAAACTTATCATCTTCATAGTTCGTGATTCTTGTTTTGTTCGTGATCAAGATTTCAAGCCTCCATCGAATTCAAGGTTGAAAAATCAAAGGCATCAAGGGTTAGTATTCTAGTATTCATTATGTTGTATTTGACTTAATCATATGAATGGATCTATGGGCTTTGGGTTTCATGAAAATTTTAAATGCTTAATTCCGCTGCGAATGTTACTAGGAAACCCAACAGATTTTATCTTACTCGAGAAATCGTCAAAGATGGGAGATGTCAAAATATGCAAAATACCTAATGATAATAACAAGGATAATTATCCTACATAAGCTCGTTTGAAATTATGATGGAGATCATAACTAAGCTCAATGTGTATTGGATACGCGTTGATTGGGCCTAGTGCAAGTGGGAGATTGTTGGATATTATGCCATAGGCTCTTGAGAAAGACCTATGCGTTATATCATAGCTTCTTTGTTATAGAGATAAAAAAACTCGATTATTATATATTTTGCATGTTTATTATAATGATCATTGTCCCTAGCTCCTATGAAGGGATAGCATGAGTTTGATGGATAATCATATGATGATTATAGCGCATAGGATGCGGATTAAACTTGTGGGTACACGTTGAAGAACAAGTACTAGATAGACCCGTTGTGAGATTTATGTCATGGTCAAATGTCATAATTAGATCTCATAATAGTTATATCATTTATCCTTAGACCTGAGATTATCATAGTCTTCCACATGATGAACAGTATGTTTGACGTACTCAAACGCTACCCCTAAGTGGGAAGTTGTAAAGGCTACGATTGGCATAATTGGATTTTTGTAGGGAAGAATGATAAGTCAAGATGGGATTTGTCCCTCTCTCAAGAGAGATATCTGATTGGCCACTTGATGAGTGAGATTGATAATAGTGTACGGCCGTACCCAAATGAATTGAAGTGTTCAATGTTATTTGCTCATATCAATCTACTCAAGATCGAGAAAGCATTGGACAACAAAAGTTGACGTGGACCATGACTTATGTCCAATATGATATCGTGTGACAAAGGGATTGTGATATGTTTTATAAGGTTACTTTGGACTTTCAAAGTTATACTAATTGGGTAGTCATAATGGCTTGCTAGAGTTCGCTTATGGCTTACGGGCTCTGACTGGTTCGGACTCGTTGCCAACATAGTATAATCCTATTTGGTCACACACAATAGAACGGATTGTAAAAAGGCGGAAAAAATGGGATTTTTGAACTGACATCCGTACGGCTGTACGGACACCGTACGGCTCCTGGTGAGCCGTACGGCTGGCTCCCCGGCTGTGCACAGTTTGTTCAGTTTTCTTTTTAGAAAAGGAATCCCGATCCCAAACGGAATTAGGTCAAACCCTTATATAAGATATAGAGCCGGGTTTGACAGCCTCTAATGGTGATTTTGGAAATCACAAACCTTTGTTTTAGAAACAATAAATTATAGAGAGGTATGATTATTTACTTTGAGATTCATGATTGTCAAAATACAATAATTAATTAAGCAAGATAATTCCTACGAAAAAATCGTTTCTTCATCAAGCCTTGGGTCTAGCAATCCAGATCAAGAAGGGTTAGTCTTTTTCATCTTGTATTTAATTTAATCAACATGCACGGATCTGGGCTCTTGTGTGTTTGATTTTATCTGTTTATTCCGCTGCGCATGATGCATCAAAACCCAACAGATGAAATATCCCCCTTTTCCTGATTTTGTTTCAATATTAGATGTTGGGTCCCGAATTGATAAAGATATCCGTACTGGGGTAATTAAAATGGATTCTCCTCAGCAGTCTTATAGGTACCGAGCACCGGCAAAGCCAACTCCCGCCGACGTGAACAGTGTGGTCGCTGCTCCCATACCGTTTTGGAATAGTTTGCCTAGACCAAGTCAAGGGGCTTACGGTCAAGTTCCCCATCCGTGTTACAATCCTGATGGAACTGTCAATGCAGTTAACAATCAATCCCGGAATAGTATGCTAAGGAAAAGGGTTGACAGGTACTTCGATCAGTTTAGCGCTCCTCTCTCAGTTGTTTTCCAAGGTCTGGTTGCTCAAGGACTAATCAAACCTATGGAAGGATATAAACCCCCAAATCCTTTGCCCAAAAGTTGGGATGCCAGCAAGCATTGCGCTTAACACGCTTCACCCGGCCATGCCACCGATAACTGTTGGAGTCTAAGACATGCCCTCCAGGATATGATTGATGATTGTGTCATTGGAAAGCCTCCTCAGCCTAATGTCACGAACAATCCATTGCCTAATGCCCACATGATCAAGTTAGATGATAACTACTCACCGACTAGCTTCATCTCACTAAGGAAGCCATTGAAGTATTCTGTGACCCCTTTGACAGACTTTGAATGCAGTATGATATCTTGGGATACAATCTTGTCTAGTGGAAGAGCCGCTGAAGCTCAGAAAGGTACCCTCGAGAAAGCCCAATGGGTAGGAGGGAATGTTCATCACTTAACCCGTTCAGGAAGAGCCTATCAGCCTCCTGTTCCTGACACGAGCAATTCGGGAAAAGACAAAGAAGGGGTAACAGTAGCTAAAGAGAAGGAAGCCAAAAATCCCGTCTTAGCACAGCTTAAGAAAACCCAGGCCAACATCTCCATATGAGGGCTGTTATCATCTTGTAAGGTGCACCAAGATGCTTTGACCAATGCTCTCCACCAAGCTGCTATCCCAATCAAGAAATCTCCTCAAGATCTGGTTCACATGATTGGTAACATACATTTCGGCAATATTATCACTTTTACCGATTTGGATGCTCCTAAAATTGGCCCCAATCACATCGAGGCCCTTTATCTTACAGTCGGAGTGGGAGGAGAACACATGGCACGTGTCCTAGTTGATAACGGATCCTCTGTGAATGTATGCCCTATTCATGTTTTGGGTGACTTAGGAATCAAGGTCTCTGATTTGGCCCCATCATCACAAGTTGTTCGTGCGTATGACAGTACTAGTCATTGAGTTCAAGTCGTTGTTACACTGAATCTTACCATTGGCCCTTTGGAGATGCCAATCGAGTTTTAAATCATCGACATCAAATCTTCATTTAGTTTTCTTTTGGGGCGCCCATGGATCCACGGAATAAAGGGAGTATCCTTGTCCTATCACCAGTGTGTGAAGTTTATATATGATAATCACGTCGTTGTAGTCCATGCACAAGACACGGGAATGTTTTGAGCACAAAGACATGGGAATGTTTCTCAGTGGTTTTGAGGTAATACCACAGGCGGTAGTCGGTTCCATTGAGCATGTCAAGGAAATATAAATTATCGGAAAGCGAAGGACTGAGTTTGGGGATGTTATGGAACTTAACATGGTTAAGAAGATGGATTTCTTGCCCATTCTAGGGCTTAGTAAAAATCAACAGGGTCGCACTGAGATAATTAACGAGGAAACTCCTGCTTTTGTTCCACCATTCGGTTTGGGCTACAAGCCGACAGCTCGTGAGATGGCCGAGGTCATGTGTGAGAAAAGGAAGAGGAAGGCCATTATAAAGTAAGGAGAGACCTATGAGCTCCCACCCATGCGTCCGTACGAGAAGACCCTGAATGGTTATTTTTTTTCGTGAAGGCGAGGGAGTAGCTTATATCCTCTTTCCTGAACCTTCGGTTGATGCTAAGGGAAACACAAACACCCATGCTGGATGGGAAATATTTGATGATGTGAAAGCTCTACACGAGTATGTTGATGACGTCATTGGCACCTATAAGCTGCCTGGTCACGAAGTACCACAAGCCCTCAATGACCAGGAGGACATGTTTGCACTTTTTGAGGAGTTTGCTCTTTAGGACAGTTTGTTGGGGATGATTGGAAATGAGAATGACAAAGCCTACGACCATACAAAGCATCTCAAGCCAGCTAAAAGACCACTTAACAACTGGTATCAGACTTCAGGCCCACTTGTTACTACTGAGACACTTGTGGAACGCTTCGGTTATGCTTATCCTGCTGCTCAAGCTTTTGAACCTTTTGTACTTGATGCTTCTGTTTTTGGGACTCTGGAAGAGGACCTCACTACCGAAGACCTCGACAAGGTCGCCGAGTTTGTACTTCCTACTGTCATAAATGAAATTTCCCCTGTTTCCGAGTATTCCTTGGTTGCCAATATTTTTAATGATGAATTAACTAAAACTAATGAAAACATAATTGAACAACAAGTTAATAACGAGTCATTAAAAATATAAGCCAAGATGAAAAAAGAATACTTAATTGAACTAAACAGGTTGGCCAAGCAGCGCGGAGAAAGGAAATTGGAAGCTTCTGGAGAAAGTCTGTCAACGATCAATCTGGGGCTGGACGAAGAGGTCAAAGAGGTCAAAATCGCCAATTTTATGCAAGGGGCTGAGAGAGAGAGCAGTTGGTTAATCTGCTCAAGGAGTTTGTGGATATGTTCACGTGGTCTTACGAAGACATGCCAGGTTTAGACTTAGCTAGTGTGGAGCATAGAATCCCTCTTTACCCAGACGTCAAGCCAATCAAACAAAAGTTACGTCGGATCCGTCCTGAGTGGGCCCTACAGGTGAAAGATGCGATTATGAGGCTGCTCAGTGTGGGTTTTATTCGAGTGGTTGAGTATCCGCAGTGGTTGTCCAACATTGTTCCAATTCAGAAAGCAAAAGGCAAAGTCAGAGTATATGTTGATTTCCGAAACCTGAACAAATCTTCCCCAAAAGGCGATTTCCCGCTCCCGAACATCGACATAATAGTGGATTCCATTACACTGCATAAAGTCCGGTCGTTCGTCGGTGGCATGGCAGGGTATAATCAGATAAAGTTGGCCATAGAAGATCAAGAGAATACATCTTTCATTACACCATGGGGAACATTTTGTTATATTGTGATGCCCTTCGGTCTTAGAAACGCAGGGCTACTTATCAGCGAGGAGAGACAACTTTATTTCATGACATGATCCATAAGGAAATCGAGGTTTACATAGACGATATGATTATGCATTCGGTGGAAACCGATAACCAACATTTGGTTGATCTCAAAAAGTTTTTCGAGAGACTGCGCAAACACCAGATGAAGCTTAACCCCGCAAAGTGCACGTTCGGTACAACTGGAGGAAAGGTCTTGGGGTTCATAGTTACTGAAAAGGGAATCGAGATCGATCCGGAAAAGGTTAAGGCTATTATCGATATGCCACAACCGAGAACTCAGAAAGAAGTGAAGGGTTTTTTAGGACGGATCCAGTACATTAGTAGGTTCATAAGGCAGTTGACTTTGATATGTGAGCCTCTTTTTAAACTCCTCAAAAAGGATTTGAGTCACAAATGCGATGAAGATTGCTAGTTGGCCTTCGAAAAGGTTAAAGACTACTTAGCTAACCCCCCGGTACTGGCTCCGCCACACAAGTCGAAGCCCCTCCACTTATATTTGAAAGTTACAAACACCTCAGTGGGAGCAATGTTGGCTCAAGAGAAGGAAAATTCAAAAGTAGAAAATGATATTTACTTTGTCAGAAGAAACCTACATGGGAGTGAATTAAATTATTCAACCTTAGAAAAGGCGTGCACTGGTTTGGTCTGGGTGACACAACGTCTCAAAATATACCTTCAGACTCTCCCTATTCTGGTTATCTCTCGTATGGATCCAGTTAAATACGTTCTCGAAAGACCTACTATGTCCAACAGATTAGCCAAGTGGGCTTTCTTGTTAAGTGAGTTTGATATGACTTACGCAACACCTAAGTCAATAAAGGGTCGTGTTGTTGCAGATCAGCTTGCCGAGATGGCTTTAGAATTGGGTCCTGAACCAGAACCCCAGTTTCCGGATGAAGGGATTAACAAGATTGAAAGCGATGAAAATAAATGGCAACTTTTCTTTGACGGAGCTACAAACAAAAGATGGTTCGGAGTCGGGATAATACTTGTTGATCCAAAAGATGCGCATACGCCCATCACTATTCGATTGGATTTTGAATGTTCAAATAACACAACAGAATATGAAGCCTGCATTGCCGGCTTAGAAGAAGCATTGGCTCGAGGAATCAAAGAAATCGAAGTGTTTGGGGATTCCGCCTTGATTATCAATCAAATCGAAGGGAGATGGAAAATCCAAGATCAGATATTACAACAGTATCATATCCGACTCATTGCGCTCACAGGCCGCTTCACGGAAATTTCCTTTCATTACCTCCCTCCAGACAGAAATAGATTCGCAGATGCCCTTGCTACTCTTGTTTCAATTATGGAATTCCCGAAAGATGTAACAATAAAACCCCTCGTGGTTAGAAAGAAATCAATCCCCGCCTATTACTTGATGATCGAATCAGATAACGAAAGTATTGACAAGCCTTGGTACTCGGATGTTTGGAATGTCCTCAAGCACAACAGATACCCTCCCGAGACCGATAAGAGAGGAAGAATGTCTCTAAGAAGGTGGGCGTCCTAGTTCGTCATTTTCGGGGATCTGTTATTCAAACGCCATTACAGTGGGCACAATCTCCTCTGCATCAACGAAGCAAAGGCAGAAAGGGTTATGTAAGAACTGCATGCAGGGATGTGCGGACTCCACATGAGTGGGCACATGCTCGCGAAGAAAGTTATAAGGCAGGGATACTATTGGACTACCGTTGATAAGGACTGCGTACAGAAAGTCAGAACCTGTGATCAGTGTCAGCGATACGCAAACTTGCAACATATCCCGCCTCATCTCTTATATCATTCAACCACTCCGTGGCTATTTTCTACCTGTGGAATAGATGTGATTGGGCAGATCAAGCCAAATGGATCTAATGGGCATGAGTACATTTTGGTTGCTGTGGACTACTTTACTAAATGGGTAGAAGCACAGTCGTATAGGGTGCTGAATGCGAGGAAGGTCGCAGAGTTCATCAAAACCAACATCATCTATCGGTACGGAGTGCCGTTTGAAATGGTCTTAGATAATGGGTCCCACTTTGAAAAGGAAGTTGTGCAATTGCTAGATCAATTCAGGGTACAGATGCATAAATCATCACCATATCGGCCACAGGCCAATGGCGTAGTCGAAGCAGCTAATAAGACATTGGAAAACATCATTCGAAAAATGGCAGTAACTGGGAGAGATTGGCCGAAAAAATTATCTTTGGCTTTATGGGGATACCGCATATCTGTCCGGACTCCTACTGGGGCTACCCCATACTCCCTGGCATATGGTATAGAAGATGTTCTCCCTATTGAGCTTGAAATCCCTTCTATGCGAGTATTACTCGAGAATCAGATAGCTGAGGTTGATTGGCTTAAGCACCGGTACGACGAATTGGATCTTCTAGATGAAAAACGTCTTCTGGCCATGGAACACAACCACTCCTATCATAGGAGGATGGCCCGTGCATTTAATAAAAGGGTCAAAGATCGAGACATTAAGGTAGGAGATTTGGTGCTGCGTGAGAAGCCACCGTGCTATATCGACAACCAAGGCAAGTGGAAGTCACTGTGGTTGGGACCGTACATAGTCAAGAAGATCTTGTCTGGTGGGGCGGTTTTTCTGTCAACCGCAGATGGTATTGACCTCGTCCAGCCCTTCAACTTGGAGAAGCTAAAGAAATATTATGCGTAGAAGTGCACTGCCTTTTTACTTCTTATCGAGTAAAAAATAAATAAATAAATAAATCAAAAGCGCAAAAAAGAGCCCGCTAGGATTGAAAACCTGAAAGGGCGGTCCTAGGCAAAAAACTGAGGGGCGCACCAAAATCAAATGTAATTGAGTCGAACTACGGAGACCTGATCCTCTTAGTCCTATTGTAAAAGAGGAACGTAGGCAGCCTACGGGTTCGGTCTATTCAAATAAAGAAACTTTTATTCCCCTTTCCTCTTCTCATAGATCAAAGGTTACATCTTATGCTTGGCTAACATTAAAACACTCAAAACACACAAAATATAAAATAACAAACACATCTTGGCATGGCAACCAAGGATTATTCTTGAACACTTGAAATTTCGTTTAGCGACCAAAACGGGCAAACACACTTCAGCGAGTTTCAGACGGACGTCCACCCGCGTTATCCCTTGAGGCAGTCATAGGAGCTCCCGAGCTAGAAGCTTCATCGAGTCGGTCCCATATTCCTCCGCGACGGCATCGCCGTCTGTCAGCAGGTGGTCCCCTCAGACAGGATATAAACCTATCAATCGGTTCCCTCCTGAGAAGGCTAACCAATAAACCGTAAATTGCATTAGCCTCAAGTGCTGTCTTGGGGTATAACCATTCCAAGTACTGAGTAGATAGCTGGTGTGAGTCGCTTCTGTTCTGAAATAACACAACCCTCTTAATGACAGCCCCGTTCCGGTACCAAGCTTGGCTGATTTTCTCATAGATGGTACGATTGGTTGGTTCTATAATCTTCGCAGCGAAGTCCAGATTTGGAACCTCCTGGACACGTCCAAACTGACGGGACAGCCTCTGACCCCAGTAAAAGGTGGTGTAACGCAACCCGGTGATCCACACTTGGGAACAACCCGCACTGGACACTAAATATCTCCCCAGGCCCCAGTGGGAGGGGACCCACAATATGTCATCAATGTATATCGCTGAAAATTGCTCCGCCCAGTCCCCCATGGTATTGTGGCCATGATTATACAAACCCCTACGGGCAAATTTCACAACAGTGTAATGAGGGTCAGTCACCGGTCGGACTATATGGAAATGCTCCTGTAGCCAAAATTGGAGAAGGATGGGACTCCCAGACAAGAACAATTCCCCCCTTGGATAATAACCATCCAAGCTATGGATGGTCTCCGCCAGCACCACAGTCATCACATTCCCCGCCTCCCACTTATCGGAATCCTCATCTTGACGGCAAGAGTGCACGATATCCACAACACGGCAGTCAACAATATCGTCATAAGACACGCAGAAGAACTCCTCAAGGAAATATAGAACGAGGGCGTCGTCCCGATGAGTAGAATACACTGGGTTGCTACGGCATGGCTTCAAAAAAATCCTCGGGAGAACCGTCAAATCGAAATTAGTGTGGTGAAGCAGTCTCTGAGTGTGCTCCACTGAGAAACCGAACATTTCAGAAAATAGAGCAACAGGAGCCCTCCGATTCGACGGTACCATGATTCCCCCACTGGTGGAATTACCCTTTACTGCACAAAACTCCTCGAAGGTTGGGCACAACTCATCGCGCGAGAAGTTGAATGTATGAGTCCGGGTGCACCAAAATAAGGATGCTCCCGAAAATAAATCCCAAGTGATCGGGATTCTTCGAAAAGTGAACAGGTTCCTAAAGCCATACTGCTCCTCAAGCCCCCTTTTCTATTGATCAGAATATGTTTTAAGCCAAGCATTCAGTTCTGCATGATAAATGCCAGTTTCAACAAATGGTTGCGGGGCTCGAGCCATTTCTCACTGTAAATGAAGGATGGGGAAGGAGGCACGGAATGGAGTGGAGTTTTGTTTGTTCAAAACGAAAGGAGGGAAGGAAGAACTGAAGTGGAATAGGAGTTTTGCTCGAGCAAAATGAAAGGGGGAGCCATATTCTTATACCCAACTTGTTTGTCCCGGATTCCCCCTGATCCTGCCTTGCCAGAGCTATAAACCTGCATGTGACACCATCAAATTTCGTGAAAGTTCAAAAAAAAATCTCTATTTTTTCTTTAGAGGCCGTACGGCTCCTTATTTTCCGTACACTTTTTACCCAGCCGTACGCCTTCTTTTCAAAAAAAAAAAGACGAAAACAAACACAAACATCACAGCTTCAACTCACGGGTTTCTTATGAGAATCACCTGGGTAATGCGACTTAGAAAAGGACAAATGCTTCATTGGTCGTGTGAACTCCTGCCGGTATTCTTGAACAAAAAATTTGCTCAACGGAGAGCCAATTGTTTCACAACAGGACAAAAAAAAAAGATCTCATTACACAACAAAATGATGAAGGATCAAGACACAATGATGATATGCTGCGTATCCTAACTTTCCATTTGCGTCAAATTTTATGTTTGCTCTAAAATTGTTCTCTAGTTGAACTACGTGACTGGTCTAATTCCCGTAAGGGATACGTAGGAAGCCTATCACCTTAGGCACGACCACCCCTCATTTCAAAAAGTTTGTTTACCCCGGTCTGTTCGGTCACCCCGAATTTGACCTTCTCAAAAAAAAAATTGGTTACTCTTTGGTCCCCTAGAGCGCTCGGATTGGGACTCCCTCAGAACTATGCTCCGACTTGATTCCCTTACGGGATACGTAGGTGTAGACACCCCGCCTTGGACCTCTCACTCCGATTGCATACATAGTATTTTTACTTTACTTGTTTTTGTTAATTTCTGTTAGTTCGGTTAAGTTCCTAACTGATTCCGTCAGTTTTGGACTAAACTGCACAACAGAGTTAACTTTCTAGTCAATTCTGTCAAAATCGCCATTTCGAAGTCGCGCGCCTCCGCCCTTTGGGGCCAGAAGTGCGCGCCTCCCGCCAGCTATACGGGATGCGCGTGCGTCTGGGCGTGTCAGTTACTGATTTCTGTCCAAGAATCTCTCCCTTGCTCATTTTATATGATTTTTCCCGGGATTCTGATCTTTGTGACTCCGTCTTGGCACCAAAAACATCCCCTTTCAACTATAAAAACCCCTCAAATCCACCATTGGAAGGGGGCCTCTTTTTCATCTCTTTTTGATCTCTTTTCATCTCTCTTTTACCTCTCTTGGACCTTCTTCTTAGACTTGAATCTTTTCCTACACACACACTATACACAATTCTATACACAAATTCTCCCTACAAGAGTTCTTCGTGACAAGACTCTACACAAATTGTTCTACAACAATTTCCCTACAACAACACCATTTTCAAGTCCAAGTTCAAAGTCCCTTTTCTAAAGGTACCACTTTTCTATTCTCTTATTTTATTTGCATCCTACTAGTATGCAATCTCCATAAAAAGGGATACAACCAAAAGGCCATTTCACTATTGAAGTTTTGCCAAGGTTACATCCCAACATTCCAACATTAATTTAATTCCATTTCATCTCTTAATGTAATTGTTTAGCAAATATTCAACATGTAACCATTAGACACTCAATCAATAAAATCATTTAGCCTTCATTTTCCCCTTATCTTTACTTTGTAGTTGTTAGCATATTTTATCAATTGAAGGACATGTAAACATTAGAAAACCAAAAGTAGAAAGACCCGCGTAAGCGGGGCGGAGTGGGTGTTTAAGTACTTCCCACTCCGTCACCTAACCCCCGAACCCCTCCTCTCAAGAATCTTTGGTTTCGTAATCAATAAAAAAGGTTATTTTCTTAGGTTTTCTCGCGTTCCTCTAAAACCTGGGTGGCGACTCTTAAAATCAATTAGACATCCTAGGTAATTCAAGCGCTCTAGCCAAGCCGTGGTTCCCCGCGGTATCTACAGTGGCGACTCTGCTGGGGACATAGAGGGTTAAACTTGCATTTTCTGCTTTTGGTGTTCTTATATCTTTTTTTTCTGGGCATTCTGGTAAAAAGGGTAGGAAGCGCGCGCCTCCGGCCTTCTTGGCCTAAAGCGCGCGCGTCCGACCCTTATTACCAGAATCGCCCACCTTCCATCTTGTCCTTCAAATTTCATATTTCTATGCTAACAAGTTTCTGCAGGGGAAAGTTACATAATTTGGGACCAGGGCAATCCCCTGAGTCCGCGGTTTCTTCTGACATTCTGACAGGTACCCCAGATGCGCGCGCCTCCCACATTCATCGCGCAATGCACACGCTTCCCATGTAACTGCCTGAGTCGCGCGCTTCTGGGCCATTTTCCGGAATAGAACAGTAAACAGAACAGTGAACAGAATGGGCAGTTTTGACAATGTGTGGGCACCGGGCCTGCATACACCCCCTTTTACTTTTGTTTATTCATTTTTATCGGTCACACGGGTGATTCTAAAGTTGTAAATTACGTGCTTATTTGTTTTTTTTTATTTCCTTTGAAAAAAAATATATTTTGTCACTTGTTAGACCTCACACTACGCGCACAATTCTTATCAACTGCTCACTATCAAGTCGCACAAGTTCAACCCCAAACCCGTCGAGGCCCGTCCTAGGAAGTTTCAAGCTCCACCCGACCTTGACTCTTTCGAAGCGGTCAACCTCAGCCCGTGGCATAGTTCAAGACTACATGCCGGGGGTGACCTTTAAGCCTCTCTTTAGCCAAGCACCAACCACACAACTCTAGTTAGGGTCTAACACTCCGTGACTCAAGTCGGTTTCCATGTGCTGAGATTTCCTTAAACTAATGTCTTCAAATCATACATGCCACTCATTGTTATGGACGAAATAAAAATCCGTCCCCAAGTGGTCATAATGGATGCTAATAAAAAATCCGTCCCCGCATGTATGCTTTACTACATTAATTTAGTTTAATCCCGACATATGTAGGATTCACAAGCGTGGTGGAATCCGATGAGTATATGGGACCGCGAGAAGGTCTATATACTAGTGTGATGATTCCACTATTTTTCTAGAAACCCCAAAAAGGACCACGTCCTTCCGACTGTTGTAAATATAAAAAAAAAAGAGTCTTTTCTTTATGTGGTTTCAGTCTTTACTTTTGTTTGTGGGTTAATTATTTTACTCAAAATATGTTTGTGGGGCCATCCTAAGATCAACCGTGTTCTCTCCATAGGTCCAATGGCTTCAAACGGAAACGACAACGGCATTCCCGTGTCCAACGAAGGGTTATTCCGCATGGTGGAAGCATTGAAAGGGCAAGTTGATACACTAGCCGAGAATGTCCGGCGCAAGGATGATTTATGGCGAGCCCGTTACGAGCATGTGAAAACGGCCGACAAGAAAGAAGTTGCTCAACTCAAGAACCAATTGAAAAGGATCACGAGTGAAAGAAAGGTCCAAAGCATTGATACCGGTTTGGTCAACACTTTCATGTCCTACATTGACCAAAGGCTTAGTGGGCTAAATTTGCACAAGGGCCCAAGCACCGATCGTCATCAAGCTTCTCTCCTCATGAACACAATGGAGGCTCTTCCCGAAAAGTTTAAGATGCCCGATATTGGCAAGTTCAATAGCAACTCTTGCCCCGACGCTCATGTTGACTCCTACATTTGGGCCATGCTATAAAAGAAAGTGTCTCCTCAAATAATGGCACAATGCTTCCAGCTTACTCTCGAGGGGGTCGCAAAAGATTGGTATATGGGTCTTCCAGTTTCCACCCGCCTTAATTGGCATGTTGCTATGCTTGCCTTTAAGTCACAATATCAAGGCAACTCCATATTCCGCCCCACCAAGAAGGAATTGGAGAGCACCGTGCAAATGGGTGATGAATCATTTGGGGACTTCTATCGCCGTTGGAATGACAAGCTAGCCGAGATGGTTGATAGGCCTTCCAAGAAGGAACAAATGGACATCTTCTTGAAGTGTTTGAAAATGGACTACCGCACTCATCTTAGTGGGGCTTTTCACTCCGATTTTTCAAGCATGTATGATGCGGGGGTTAGAATTGACAATTTGCTCTAAGAAGTGGCCGAGTCCTCCTATGACACAAGATTCAACGACAAAGGGTTCCCAAGCAATGACATGGAAGAATGTAGTGACATGGAAGACTACAACGACGATGAGGACTACAACGACATGGGGGATGGCGACAACAATCTCCGTTTCTCTTTCTCTACCTAGAAATAGGATAAAAAAAAAGAGAGTCAAAAGTCCTCTAATGTGTGCATTAATGTTTTCTCTCGTCCAATATTAAATTTGGATTCAATCATTAAATCAAAGTCGTTCTTGTCCTCATACACTCTTCCAAGTTTTTCAATCTAATTCTTGGCAAAATGATGAAAGGGTGTTGTAGACACCCCGCCTTGGACCTCTCACCCCGATTGCATACATAGTATTTTTACTTTACTTGTTTTTGTTAATTTCTGTTAGTTCGGTTAAGTTTCTAACTGATTCAGTCAGTTTTGGACTAAACTGCACAACAGAGTTAACTTTCTAGTCCATTCTGTCAAAATCGTCATTTCAAAGTCGCGCGCCTCCGCCCTTTGGGGCCAGAAGCGCGCGCCTCCTGCCGACTATACGGGATGCGCGCGCGTCTGGGCGTGTCAGTTACTGATTTCTATCCAAGAATCTCTCCCTTGCTCATTTTATATGATTTTGCCCGGGAAACTGATCTTTGTGACTCCGTCTTGGCACCAAAAACATCCCCTTTCAACTATAAAAACCCCTCCAATCCACCATTGGAAGGGGCCTCTTTTTCATCTCTTTTCATCTCTCTTTTACCTCTCTTGGACCCTCTTCTTAGAATTGAAACTTTTCTATACACAAATTCTCCCAACAAGAGTTCTTCGTGACAAGACTCTACACAAATAGTTCTACAACAATTTCTCCACAACAAAACTCTTTTTCAAGTCCAAGTTCAAAGTCCCTTTTCTAAAGGTACCACTTTTATATTCTCTTATTTTATTTGTGGTCCTACTATGTATGCAATCTCCATAAAAAGGGATACAACCAAAAGGCCACTTCATTATTGAAGTTTGGTCAAGGTTACATCCCAACATTCCAACATTAATTTAATTCCACTTCATCTCTTAATGTAATGTTTAGCAAATATTCACTCAATAAAATCATTTAGCTTTCATTCTCCCCTTATCTTTTCTTTGTCGTTGTTAGCACATTTTATCAATTGAAGGACACTTAAATATAAGAACACTAAAAGTAGCAAGACCCGCGTAAGCGGGGCGGAGTGGGTGTTTAAGTACTTCCCACTCCGTCACCTAACCCCCGAACCCCTCATCTCAAGAATTTTTAGTTTCGTAATCAATAAAAAAGGCTATTTTCTTAGGTTTTCTCGCGTTCCTCTAAAACGTGGGTGGCGACTCTTAAAATCAAGTAGACATCCTAGGTAATTCACGCGCTCTAGCCAAGCCGTGGTTTTCCCGGGGTATCTACAGTGGCGACTCCGCTGGGGACATAGAGGGTTAAACTTACGTTTTCATTTTTGGGTGTTCTTATTTCTGTTTTCTGGGCATTCTGGTGGAAAAAGGTGAGACGCGTGTGCCTCTGGCCTTCTTGGCCTAAGGCGCGCGCATCCCATCTTCACCACCAGAATCGCCCGCCTCTCATCTTGTCCTTCAAATTTCATGTTATTGTGCTAACAGTTTCTGCAGGTGTTTTTATTTAGGGTCAAGGCAGTCCCTTGAACCCATGAATTTGCAGGTACTGCCCAGAAGCGGGCGCCTCTTCCTTCTAGTGCCTAAGGCGCGCACCTCCCATCCTCACAGCATAAAGCGCGCGCGTCTGGGCAACTTTCCAGAACAGTGCACAGAACAGAGCAGTTTTGACAGTGTGTGGGCACCGGGCCTGCACAAAACCATCTTTTAATTCTCTGTTTTATTTTCATCGGTCACATGGGTGATTCGAAAGTTGTAAATTACGTGACTCAAGTTGGTTTTCATGTGCCGAGATTTTCCCTAAACTAATGTCTTCAAATCATACATGCCACTCGTTGTTATGGACGAAATAAAAATCCGTCCCCAAGTGGTCATAATGGACGCAAATAAAAAAATCCGTCCCCGCATGTATGCTTTACTACATTAATTTAGTTTAATCCCGACACATGTAGGATTCACAAGCGTGGTCGAATCCGATGATTATATGGGACCGCGAGATGGTCTATATATTAGTGTGACGATTCCACTATTTTTCTAGAAACCCCAAAAAGGACCACGTCCTTCCGACTGTTGTAAATAATAAAAAAAGAGTCTTTTCTTTATGTGGTTTGAGTCTTTACTTTTGTTTGTGGGTGAAATAATTTTATCCAAAAGGTGTTTGTGGGGCCATCCTAAGATCGACCGTGTTCTCTCCATAGGTCCAATGGCTTCAAACGACAACGGCATTCCCGTGTCCAACGAAGGGTTATTCCGCATGGTGGAAGCATTGAAAGGGCAAGTTGATACACTAGCCGAGAATGTCCGGCGCAAGGATGATTTAAGGCGAGCCCGTTACGAGCATGTGAAAACGGCCCACAAGAAAGAAGTTGCTCAACTCAAGAACCTATTGAAAGGGCTCACGAATGAAAGAAAGGTCCAAAGCATTGATACCGGTTTGGTCAACACTCTCATGTCCTACATTGACCAAAAGCTTAGTGGGCTAAATTTGCACAAAGGCCCAAACTTCGATCTTTATCATGCTTCTTTTCTCGTGAACACTATGGTGGCTCTTCCTGAAAAATTCAAGATGCCCGATATTGGCAAGTTCAAAGGCACCTCTTGTCCTGATGCTCATGTCGACTCTACATTTGGGCCATGCTACCAAAGAAAGTGTCTCCTCAAATAATGGCACAATGCTTCCCACTTACTCTCGAGGGGGTCGCAAAAGATTGGTAAATGGGTCTTCCAGTTTCCACCTGCCTCAATTGGGAAGTTGCTATGCTTGCCTTCAAGTCACAATATCAAGGCAACTCCATGTTCTGCCCCACCAAGAAGGAATTGGAGAGCACCGTGCAAATGGGTGATGAATCATTTGGGGACTTCTATCGCCGTTGGAATGACAAGCTGGCCGATATGGTTGATAGGCCTTCCAAGAAGGAACAAATGGACATCTTCTTGAAGTGTTTGAAAATGGACTACCGCACTCATCTTAGTGGGGCTTTTCACTCCGATTTTTCAAGCATGTATGATGCGGGAGTTAGAATTGACAATTTCTATGAGAAGTGGCCGAGTCCTCCTATGAAACAAGCTTCAACGACGACAAGGGTACCCAAACAATGACATGGAAGAATGTAGTGACATGGAAGACTACAACGACAATGAGGACTACAACGACATGGGGGATGATGACAACAATCTCCGTTTCTCTTTCTCTACCTAGAAATAGGATAATAAAAAAAAAAAAAAAGAGTCAAAAGTCCTCTTAAGTGTGCATTAATGTTTCTCTCGTCCTATGTTAAATGTTCGAGTCCATTGAGTCATCAAATAAAAGTCGTTCTCGTCCTCATACAATCTTCCAAGTTGTTCAATTAATTCTTGGAAAATGATGAAAAATGTCTAAACAAGTTTTGGAATGAAGGCCATCGCTTGAACGCCTAGGGGCTAAACATCAATGACGGCATCAACAACGAAGACATCAACAACGACGAAATCAAGACAAAGAAAGGTGGAGCAACAATCATGAAGCAAAGTTTTCAAAAGGGGATATAAAAAAAAAGGCTCGCTAGGTTGAAATCCTCAAATCAACATAGGCAAAAGTTAGAGCACAAAAAAAAATATAAAAAAAAAATCCCCCCTCATTCAAAGAAATTCATATCAAGTATCAACATCATTCCACCAACGAAGGACGAAGCGACATCAACAATCATCACGACGAAGCAACAATTCCATCACGACGAATGGAGGATCCACAAGAACTACGGTGACCTGAGCCTCTTCACTGGAGGAACGTAGGCAACCTTTGGGTCCGGTCTCACGCAAGAAAGAAGATATGTTTAGCCCTAGCGCGTTATGGTGATCGGCCTTCATCTCGAACTTGTCAAGACATCTTTGTACGATTCATTTGCCAATGAATTAATCACCTCAAGATTGAACAACTTTCCTAGATTTGGAATCACTTTCCGTTCCTTGTCGAGTCTAGGGCTTCTATTCTTTCTGCATACTCCCAATTTCTTGCAATCAAATTGGGGCTTTCTTTCTCTTCTCTCTTAATGACTTACTTGCCTTCGTGAGTCATTCAAAAATATATACAAAGTCAATACTAGGTACACTTCCCTAGTCGAGTCAATGTCACTCATTTTAGTGACAAGAGGTCTTCACCGCAAAATCACATGTCTTATCTCTTCATAGAGTCAATGCACACTTCCTCATTAATCGAGTAAAAAAAAAAAGACGCAAAAGAGATGCCCGCTAGATTGAAAACCTGAAAGGGCGGTCTAGGCAAAAAACAGGGTGCGTCATAAAAAAATGAGAGAATGAGAGAGAGAAGGGAAAGAGAAATGGAGATCTCCGGCCTTTAAGAAAGACAACTGCACAAGTTCCACATTGGGTCTCCTCGGCAAGTCAATTCCCCACCGAGTCAACTTTGGGATTGCAAAAGGCTCGACAAGATATTGCACCATCAAAGGTTGTCTTGGGTTATTGGCATCATTCTCCAGCAGTGTGCATTTTTGGGTTCATGAAAAGAAGGCCCGTGGTAACCAAGACCCATCCGAGAACGAGCCCATCATAAAAAGGCAAAAGGTTGCACAAATAATCCCTAGCTAGTCAATTGACTTGGGCAGCTAATAGCAACAACACGTGTCTCAGTTTTAAAGCTTCTTCAAGTATGTGCTTCTAAAGTACCGAAAAGCTCCCGAGAAATGGAGTAGCTCTTGCCATGTTCTCTCATGTTTGTTCCCTCACACGAGGATGAGTCACTCTTGCTTTGCTCAACAAATGGTGACGCCCTAGGGGCTATGTGACTCAAGAACAAGGGCTTCTTTTGCTTCATTTGACAATCAATAAGCCCTAGGGGCTATGCTCAAGAAAGATGTGTCAGACTATCCTCAAAGTCTCTCAAAAGGGATGTCAAAAAATCCCTCATGTCATGTGTGCCTGTACTCGTTCCCCCGATCAAGGATAGACCTTTCTCGCAATCAATGATGGCACTCTAGGGGCTATAGTCAAGTCTTAAAGGCTCCCTCGGCAAGAAGCAATTCACTTCAATGTCCCCAGCAACATTTGAAGCTTTATACCGAAAGGTCAAAGGGGATTCGCAATCTACAATCTTTTGAGCTACGGCATACAGTGATACAAGCAAAGGGCAAAATTGGGGTTTCGCAATAAACAAGCTTTTGGGCAGTGGTACCCGAGCAATGCAATTTGGGAGTAGTCTTTTGGCTACATGAAAGGGATCAAGCTTCAATGGTCCCTCATCACTTCCAGTCAAAAGGCCTCTTGGTTTTAAATGAAGGCTCCGATGATATGAATGAATTTGATGATTCTTGTTAGAACTTACAACGAGATTCTGAAGGAAGTCTTAGAGAAAAGGAAAAGGATTCAATATGCTAGACTCACCCGCTGAGTTATAGCGGGCAATGCCAATATGTTAACTCTATAAGAAGAGTTACGGCCAATCCCAATGTTTCTGCAATACAGCACCCCCTTCTCCAAGATCAAAAGCACAGGCTGCATCCAAAGATCCGCTGTTGGTTCTGTTGGTCCCAGAGACACAACAAGGGTATGAAAAGAGGCTAGAGAGGGGGGGGGGTGAATAGCCTATTTAAAATTCCAACCCTTTTTCAAAATTCAACCTTTATGCTTACACTTGAATTTTGCGGTAGATGAAATACCACGCGGTCAAGTATAAAATGCACAGCGGAAGTTTTCGTTGAAACAAGTTTTGAGTTGTTTTTGATAAGTTCAATGCGGTAGGAAAAATGTGCGGTAGGTTAAGAGTGCGGTCGGTGAGAGTGCGGTCGGATGATATGCGGTAGGTTGAGTGAGGTAAATGATAAGTTAGTCAGATTTTAGCTAAGGCAATGAGGTAAACAAACAAACACAATTCACAATTGTTCTTAAATCTGAAAGATCAAACACTAAAAGACAAACGATATTAATGAACAATAACAACAAGATGAACAAGACTTAAAGTAAATTGCAGAAATGAAAAGAGCAGTAAGTAAAGAACACAATGATTTGGAAAGGTTCGATCTGTTAAAAGATCTATGTCCTTTACCAAGATGGTCAGTCTTGGATTTTGAATGAGGTATATATTAGATTCGATTGAGTACAGATTACAGAGATGAAGTATTTGAATCAACACCTATTTCTATGAAGAACAATCCTAGACTTAGACCAGTGTATCCCTAATTATTCAATCTATGTGATTGATCAATCAGGGTGAGTGTGTGTATAAGGATCAAAAGCTCTTTGGAATCTATATAATTTTAGAGCGTAATGAAACTTGTGTGATGAGGCTTGAGATTTGATCTTTGAAGGTTGCTGGAGACTTGTTGAAGACTTGAAGGTTGAGTGCTTAAAGATTCGAAGGATTCTGGAAATCTTGAGTATGATCTTCAATCACCAAGAATTTCAACAGCAATTTCTCTCTTAGAATCTCAGCTTTTGTTCAATGAAGAACACAAGGACTATTTATAGCCTTGAATGAGAAACTAGCCGTTGGAAATACTTGGGGTCCAAGTTGAAGGACAATGAGATGCTGAATTCTAATTGGAGCTCAGTCTGAGTTGTCCTTTTGTTGCAGAGTCATGGTGGTCCAACTGTACTATGATGACAGTTGTATTCAAATTTGAAATTTGAATTTGCAACGTTCTAAACTAACCAAGGTAAGTATATAAGAACCATGGTTAAGTTTGAACCACCTTGAGTTTTCTTCAACCAAGGTTTCATGCGGTAGGATGAGGCATGCGGTAGACAGCATGAGGTAACCTTGGTCATGCGGTAGGCTCCATGCGGTAGGCAAGGGCCTTACCTCATATCTCCAGACTTAGAAAATTTGAGGGTCCTAATCTGCTAAGCCTATTCAACTATAAAGTGGACTATTCTAAATGAAGCACAAGTACTTCTTACAGTATATCCTAAAGTCCACAAAGAGTAAAATAAGGTTATGAGATCAATCAAATTAAGCTAATAGGAGTGGTTTATAATAAGCATACCCAACAATCTCCCCCTATTTGATTGAGACCATTACCTACTATAACAAAGCCTAATTCATTGTACTTGGTAAAAACATGTTTTCAAGAATAAGCTTTTTATTAATATCATGTCCCAAGTCAATGCACACTCTAAGCCAATGTCATAGATTTCTATCATCCTAAAAAGAAAAAAACAAATTACTAATTCTAGAAGATATAAATAATATTTGAAGCATTTCAAAATAAGTGAATACTGAAGAATAGAAATGCATCAAACACAATAACAACAATAACAACATACTCCAAAACAATAATCATTAAAGCGCAGGAGTAAAATCACAAAAGAGAAATATTGTTTTAAGTTAAAAAACCCAAAATAAAAACAGAAAAGTAGAATTGTTTTAAACACCAAGTTTTCATGACCACATGCGGTCAGATCAAATGCGGTCAATGTCGATAAGGTCTTCAATGAATTTTGCGGCAAGAGGAAAGCGGTAGGCTGGGATATTCAATCCTGGAATCATGACTGGAGCAGTGACTCCCTTCTTCTTCAAATTCACCTTCAGCTTGAACATTACCATGACTAGGTTCAACACCTTGAATGGCCTCATGCATAGCTTGATGAATGCCTTGATGATTTATCCTGTTCATTACAGTATTGACGCGGTTGGATAGGAGGTCGATCTTGGTAGACTGGCCTTCAATCCTAACATTGTTTACTTCAATACGGTTTGTTTGGATTTTCATGGCTTCAGTCATAGCGGCAATCTTTGGAGTGAATTTCTCTGCAACAGTTAGGAGTGCGGTATTGGTGTGAATCATGATTTGCTCTTTTAGTGATGATTTTACCTTCTTCAGTTCCTTGCCCAGCTCTTCCTTGATTTCAAGTTTATCATCATTCATAGATTTTGAGAGTTCTTTGCTTGCTCCCTCAACACCACTAACAACATTGTTATTGATGTAATCAGTTTGCCTTCTAAGAGCTTCTTTGAGTGCGACAAGAATGAGGAAAGGAGTATTTGCGGCAGGAGGTGGAGGAGCGGTAGAGGTGCTAGTTGCTCTGTCAATGATGTCCTTAACAGCCTTTGTTATCACAACACTCTCCCCCTTAATGGTTGAAACCATCTCAGAAGGAAGTGCGGCAACCCCATGCTTAAGAGCGGCTTGATCAGCCCTGACCTCAATTAGTTCTTCTCGAAGTGCAACCATACTAGCGACAAGATTAGAAACCTGATTTTGAGTATCTGTATGCATCTGAGTCAAAAGTTTAACTGCGTCAAGGAGCTCAGCAGTGGATGATGCGGCAGCCTCAGGTAGTGTGGTCGAGGGAGTTGGTGCGGCAGGATCTGGGAGAACGGCAAGAAGGGACCTTGTCAATTCCTTGCTCAGAAATAGGAACAGTAACGGTTGGGGGCACGGTCACATCAATATCATCAACTTCAACAAATGCATCCGATTTTTCCGGAACAATATCTTCAACATTCTCAACATCCATATCTTTACCACCTGTGGACTTATCACTTTCAGTGGAACTTGCCTTCTCCTCATCTTCTGAGCTTTCATCAACTAAACCTTTGTCAATAGGTTTGGTTGGAGTTGTGGCATCATGAGCCTCAGAGTTATCATCAACATCCTCATCATCAGTCTTCCCACTTTCATCTGCGGCAGAACTATCATTGTCCTCGGATCGAGAGACCTCTTCCATGTCATCTAGTTGAGCATCCAACACAAAATTCTTCAAAATTTTCGGAGGAGATACGGTAAGGTCTTCATCAGAGGAAAATTCTGGAGAGTGGACTTCAGGTGATGGAGGTTTGACCTTGGCCTTTTTGGAGACTTTAACTGGACTGGGAGTATGAGACCTCTTTTTAGGTTTCTCAACTCTCTAAAGTGAAGGCTCCCCCTGACTTGCGGCAGCTTTAGATTTGGGGGCAGAAGAAGTTATAGACTTAGATGGAATGGAAGTCTTGGAAGGTACGGTTTAGAGAGTCTTGGATGACTTAGCTTTGGGTTGAGTGATAGGGGAAGTGGGTGCGGTCGAAGTGACCTTGGGTTTTGATAGGGGCTTTGGTTTTGGAGCGGTAGGGACCGATGGTTCAGTGATTGTGATTCCAGCCGCAGATGGTTTGGACTTCTTCACAACAGATGGTTCACCAACCTTTTCTTTTCCTTTAAAGGAGGTTTGAGGAGAGGGAATAGCAATGCCTTTAGCTTTTTCCTTCAAAGCGGTAGCTTGCTTCCGTTCTTGTTCAAATGCGGCAGCTTTTCCACGGTCATTTGATTGTCACCCAAATTTATAAGTCCACGCTTCGTGTACTTAGGAAAAACATATGCTTCAACCGGATCTTTCAACAGATAGAATCTATACATCTCATCTCCAAAATTGTTTCTGTAGTTTGTTTTCATTGACTTGCGGTAGAAGTCGTTTGATGTAGAAATCATCACCTGGTAGTTTGGATTTTTCTCATACAACTCCTTGATTCGAAGAGTGAGACCCAACAAGTAAGAGATAAGACGGCTGTTAGTGCGGTACGTCTTCTTCGCCTGCATCAGCCGCATCCTTATAAGAAAGGATATTAACCTTCAACACGTCATATATTATCTGACCCCAATCCAATTGCCTTCCCAAGTAGATCGCAGAACAGATCATCCACTGCGTATTGTTGAAGTTAGCATGATTGCCAATCTTGCATAGGAGGGCATGATCAACCAGGTGCCCTATATGATACATTATTTCTCCCACATCTTTTCATTGGATCTTAAGGATATCAAATGATCCAGCAAGCTTCTTTGACAAACTCTTAGTTTCTTCTTTTGTGATGTCCTCTGGTCCGCCCTTGAGCCTTTTAATGCCTAAGGCATGGGCTAAGTCACTTGCATCGAAAGATAGGTCAATGCCCATGACCTTTGCTTTGATGAATTTGGGTTGAGAATCAGGTTCGTCAGCACTTTCCATCTCTACAGCAGAACTGAAGAACTCATCTACAAATGCCGGTAGGTGGAAATCTTGGTTAATGGTAAATAAAGGAAGGATCCCAGATTTCTTGAGTCTAGCAAGAATATTGCGGCCGATAGCATCCATCTTCAGATCCTCATGGTCCAACACAATGCCTGGAATAAAGTGATTCAAGTCCTGAAACAAAACAAAGTGCAAAGTTTAGGATTTAGAAGAAACCATGCGGTCACTTGTCATAAAAAAATGCGGCAAGGATATGCGGCAAGTGAGGCACGGTAAATTAGAGATGCGGTAGATAGATCAAGGGAGGTTACCACAAACATCAATGAGATTACAAAAGTTAGAACAAAATGTGAATAGTGCATGAACATGAAATGTCAAGGGAGGGTAAATTAAATGGATCAAAATATGAAGTATGCCAAGAACACAAAGAACATTTTGACGAACACGAAGAACATCCTAAACACTTATACCCAGATTTCCAAAGAAGTGACCAAAAGTGAATGAAAATTACATAACCAGAAACGGAACCACAGATTAAGCGATAAAATCACATCAATTTTAAGAAACAATCAACATTAAACTCAGACATTGAGAGGGGATTTCAAAGAAAAACCCAAAAATCACAAACCCATTTGGGTAAAACACGCCCCAAAAATAGAAATAATACATCCGTGAAATCATGGAATGAACGAGTTCATCCTGACGCAGTGATAACCAACAAGTTTGCACGACATTGAAGCAAGAAATTTGAAGAATCGAAGAGAATATGAAAAGGTCTTAAAAAAATATCTGCCAAGAACAAAAATGGCGAGTTCAAGAATTCATACCATGATAATGACAGGAGAAGTAGATTGTGGTTGATTATCATCTCCAGAATCAATGGATTTCGAAGATTGCTTGGAGTGATGTTTCGAAGTCATTATATATAGAGAAAATGAGAGAGAGGGAGGCGGTTTATAGAGAGAAGTTTAGAGAGAGAAAGAGAGGTTTTTATTTTTCTGAAAAAGTGATATGAGCAGAGTGGTGGAGAGGTAGAAGGAAGTGGAACGGTTTTGGTGGAGGGTGGTTTGCAGAGGTCAGAGTGATGGGAAGATGGAGGTTTAACTCTGCAAAAGGTACTGAGGTGACCTAGGTTGTCTACTTTTCATTAAATGCAAGGTGACTAGGTGTCAAATCAGGATAGCCAATGACGGCTCAATAAATATTTAAGGAATAAAAATTAAATGAAAATTTAATGCTCCAAAATAATTTTGAATTAAATAATAGCGAGGGAAAAGTTGAAGTTACCTTAGTGCCCTTGAGGTAGATATCTTCAAAATATCTCAAAATATTATTAAGTTAGAAGACTTACCTGGGTCCGTAGAATGCGGTAACTGGAAAGGCGACCGTGCTATATGCTGTCGATGTGAGATGCATACCTTGCTTTATATTTTAACTTCTTTAAGGTAGTGAACACATGACATTGTTTACCACCTTAATAGATTTCCTCGAAACCTTTGAATAACTGATCATTGATGCGGCAGCATGAAATTTACGGCAGCATTTTTTTTTAGAGATGCGGTCAAGAGAGAGATTTTAGATCATTGTTACTTACTTGACCGTGAGATATCTTCCGTATACCTACTTATTGAACTTAAACACAAAAATTTAGTACACAAAACCATATGGACAAGTTTGAGTTAGAGTTCTAGCATACCCATTTCTCCTCTTAAATACCTAAATCTCTTGGAATCTAGAGCTTTGGTGAGAATATCTGCAATTTGATCATCAGTACTCACATACTCTAGATGGATATTACCTTTTTCCACATGATCCTTGAGGAAGTGGTATTTGATATCAATGTGTTTGGTCTTGGAATGCATGACAGGGTTGTTGGAGACAGCAATGGTAGATGTATTGTCACAATAGATTGGACAATTTTCTTCTTTGATTCCGTAGTCAACCAATTGTTGCTTCATCCACAGCACTTGGCAACAGCAGCTTCTAGCAGCTATATATTCAGCTTCTGTGATAGATACAGAAACTGAGGCTTGTTTCTTGCTTGCCCATGAAACTAGTCGATTTCCAAAGAAATGACAAGTTCCACTTGTGCTTTTCCTGTCAATGGTACATGCTGCATAATCTGCATCTGAGTAACCTATAAGATCAAAAGTTGAATCTTTGGAGTACCAAAGTCCAAGGTTAATAGTCCCAGATAGATATCGAATAATACGTTTAACAGCAATAAGATGTGCTTCTCTAGGATCAGCTTGATAACGAGCACAAACGCAAACACTAAACATGATATCGGGTCTACTAGCAGTTAAGTATAGGAGAGAGCCAATCATACCTCGATACAAGTTTGATCACCTACCTTCAGTCTACCTTGTTACCAGTAGCCATGGGAGTGTCGTATGCCTTTGCATTTTCAAGTCCAAATTTCTTGATGAGATCTCTTGTGTACTTAGCTTGGTTGAGGAAGATGCCTTCAGCACATTGTTTAATTTGTAGCCTAAGGAAGAATGTCAATTCTCCCATCATGCTCATCTCAAATTTGCTCTTCATGAGTTTCTCAAAACGCTTACACAACAATTCATTAGTAGAACCAAAAATAATATCATCTACATATATTTGAACAAGTAAAGTATGATCATTATATGTAGCAATAAATAAAGTTGTGTCAATCTTACCACGCTTGAATCCCTTTTCAAGGAGAAATTTAGATAGAGTATCATACCATGCTCGTGGAGCTTGTTTGAGTCCATACAAAGCTTTACGGAGTTTGTAGACATGATTTGGAAATTTGGAATCTTCAAATCCGGGCGGTTGAACAATAAAGACAATTTCTGAAGTTCACCGTTGAGGAATGCACTCTTCACATCCATTTGATATAGCTTGAATCTTTTGTAAGAGGCATAAGCCAAGAATATTCTTATAGCTTCGAGTCTCGCAACGGGGGCAAATGTTTCATCGTAATCAATGCCTTCTTCTTGTCTATAGCATTGTGCAACCAACCTAGCTTTGTTTCTTGTGATGCTTCCATTCTCATCCATCTTGTTTCGGAACACCCACTTTGTACCAATCACTCCTTGATCTTGTGGCCTTGGAACTAAGGTCCAAACTTTACATCTTTCAAATTGGTTGAGCTCTTCTTGCATAGCAACAACCCAACTTGAGTCTTGGAGTGCTTCATCAACTTTGTTGGTTCAACTTGAGATATGAATGCGGTAAGTGCATCATAGTTTGATCTTCTTGTTCTAACACCAGAATGCAAATCATCAATGATATTCTGAATTGGGTGATCTCTAACCTCACAAACTTCTTGGGGTATGTCTGGTTGAGTTGATGGTGGTTGTAAATCTTCTAGTGGTACATCATTTGAGCCATCCCAATCATAAGTGATTTGAGGGATAGGTTCTTCAACATTTATGGGTGTTTCAACTTCAACTCCATTTGAGGTAGCAGCAGATGAGGTAGCTTCTGGTACTTAAGGTGAGGTAGATGGAGGTGTAGTTGAGGTAGATGGATTTCCTTGTGTTGATGGATTTTGCAGTTGAGTTGTATCTATCTCATTAAGCTCAACAAAATCATCAGCAACATTTGGAGCCATATGTGGCTCAAGGAGAGAATGTTCATCAAAAGTAACATGGACAGATTCTACTATCTTAAGAGTGGTTTTATTAAATACACGAAAAGCTTTTGAGTGTTTAGCATACCCAATAAATATACCTTCATCGACCTTAAGAGCAAATTTACCTCAATGTTCTTTACCGTTGTAGAGTATGAAGCATTTGCATCCAAATATCTTGAAGTATACTATGTTGGGGGTTCTTCCTCTCCAAAGTTCATAAGGAGTTTTGTTGTAGGTCTTGTTGATGAGGGATCTATTCTGAGTGAAACATGCTGTGTTGACTGCTTCAGCCCAAAAATATTGAGGTAGTTTTGCTTCAGCAATCATTGTCTTTCCAGCCTCTATCAACGTTCTGTTTTTCCTTTCCACTACACTGTTTTGTTGTGGAACTCCAGCAGCAGAGAAGTTGTGGTCAATACCATGATCATCACAGTACTGAGCAACACCGTTGTTCTTGAATTCTGTACCATTGTCAGATCGAACACTAACGATGTCATCTTCTTTCTGTGTTTGGAGCTGTCTAAAGAGTGAGGTCAAAATGTCATAGAAATCATCCTTTGAGATCATAATTTCAACCCACGTATATCTTGAATAATCATCTACCACAACTAAGGTATATCTATTTCCTCCAATATTTGCGGTAGTAACAGGTCCAAACAGATCCATATGAAGTAGTTGCAAACATCTTGAAGTAGAAGGTGTGGTCTTGCTGGAGAAAGACGCCTGGGTTGTTTCCCTAGTTGACATGCTGTGCACTTCTCATCGTGGTGACAGCTACTTTGGGTAGACCATGAACTAGATTCTCTCTACCAATCTTGGAGAGATACTTGAAGTTTAAGTGACTTAGTCTTTTATGCCACAGCCAACTATTCTCACTAACATTCTTTGCTACAAAACAGAGATTAGAAGAAATGGAAGATGAATAAAAATCAACAAAATAAACATTTTTCTTACGAATCCCTTTGAGCAAAATGACGCCGGATGTGCCATCTTTGATGAGACAGAAGTTTGAGGTGAAGTGGCATTGCAATCCTTTGTCGCAGAACTGAGATATTGAGAGTAGATTGTGTTGTAGTCCAATAACTAGAGAGACTTCTTGGATGGTGATTTTTCCTTTTCGAATAACTCCATATCCTACGCTCTTTCCTTTGTTATTATCTCCGAAGGTTACTGATGGACCTTTCTCTTCACGGACATCTTCCAATAAGTTGATATCTCCGGTCATGTACCTTGAACAGCCACTATCGAGATACCATAAACTTGATCTATCCTTGGAGAGTCCCGCCATTAAGCAAAGAACCTATAAAATAAACATTTAAGAACAAGGTCCCCTTTTATTCTTTTGGGTCCAAAGGGTTAGCAACTTTTAACAACCCACACTTGCCTCACAGAAGGGGGTTTAAGCCTTCTGGGATTTGGTGTGAATCTTAAAAGACATTCAGCAGCCTTGTGACCATAATCATTACACACGGAACAATGGTGGAAGCCACCCAACTGAGGGTTAACAAACTTCGTTGAAGTCTTGAGCACAACATTGTTTACTGGTATGGATGAGGTCTCCTTAACAAAGTTCATCCTCTGAACTTTGCTGCCTTGCCGCCACTTGCGGTCGCCGGCTTCCAAGATGCGGTCGCCAGCTTCCTAGGTGCGGTCGATTGACCTCACGGCAAGATCACGCGATAGGGAGCACCATCTAACTTGCTAGAGG
>JAOWBW010002444.1:34349-79794 GCA_026119855.1 Campanula takesimana | reverse complement strand
AAAAGCAAATAAAATAAGAATACACTTTTTTTTAGAAACTGGAATACACCTAATAAGGAAGACACTAAATATGAGAAAATTGCTCCATCTCCGCCACTTGCTTCCAAGTATTCCCAACAACTTGTTATTAAACCTCTCCCTTTGCTTTCTCCCCAACTGTAATAGCCAAACCCACCTCATCATCTTCAACCCAAACCACTGTACTTCCTCCTTCTTACTCTGTCAAGAATCGAAAACGATGAATAATGTACTTCCTATCTATATTCCCTGGCCTCGAAAATCCTAGCATTCTCCAAACTCACCGGCGCTTAAAGACATCATCCCCCCATCCTCTTTCTCCATGCCACTCTCAAAAGTCCCCTTAGTTTCAATGGCATCATCAACAACAACCAAAACCACGCCTCAATCTCAAACCACCTCCAAAATCCTACATATGTAACACCCTTAAACTGGAGAAGTAGGATAAGGAATACCCTTTCTTCTCTTAGCTTTTCTGTAGTCTTGGTGGTGGCTCTCCATCCCGTGGGTTCTGACTCTTAGGCTGCCGCGAGTATCGACAATCTGTACAATATGTACATGAAAATCAAACACTTTAGAGATGAATTAAAACATTAAAAATATCATTATCAGCAACTATAAAGATGCACCCCTTTTTTCTTTCATATACTAATTTCTAATGATTTAAGTATTAGCAGAATGTGTACCTTCAAGAATTTGCAAAACCAGCAACCTTAAAATTATTTGCACATAAGAACAACAATAAATCCTAAGAGAATAATTATATTGATACCCAAGATTCATCACTAATAACTGGTAACAACTGTGAAAGCAGAGAAGGATCAATTTCAAAATTAAGTGAGAGAGAGGTGAAATACCTGGTGAAACGCAGCCAACACCCGAGGCTAATCGAAGCTCCTTTTGGGAGGAGATGCCCATCGCAGTCCACGCAAGAAGGAAAAGAATTGCGATCCCGTCCTTGGCCGCTCCTGACATAAGAAAAACTCTAAAAATCCGGCAATTGAGTCTTCTCCCGTGCAAAGAGGAGAGGTCGGCGCGTCGAAGTTTGGGTTCTTGACGAATCCGCTGCCCTTTCCATTGTGACGGAGGTTTTCTGCGTTGAGGAAAGATGAGGCCAACGGAAACCCACAAAAAAATAAACCATTCTCTTTGTTTTCTTCTCCTTCACAGTTGACAGTTTGACACCATTGCTTTCATCGATCTTTTTACTGAATAATTCAAAAAGTCGGAAAGCGTTTTCTCAAACTTACTTAAGATTGCTCTTTCCCGGTAGATTTTTGTACCTTCTCATCCTAGCCATGTCAAAACATGTTATACAATCCCTCTTTTTTCTTTTGCTACTAGTTATCACATTTCAATGCTTTACTACAGTTTACGCAAACTCTCCTTCACCAGCACCATTACCATCACTGAGCGATGCACCACCTCCGCCTCCTGGCGGCAGTGGCGGTCCGGGGAAGTCTAATAACGGGGATCACAGAATGAGCGGTGGACAGAAAGCGGGGATTGTCATTGGAGTTTTGGCTGCGTTGGTGTATTGGGTTTTGGAGGAACGGTGTACAAAAAAAGGCGGAGTAATATCCGACGAGCACGATTTGGTTTCTCAGCTAGGCAATCTCAACTTTGAAGTTTTTATCTTCTTATAGAAGGCAAACTGGTGCTACAAGAGGGTCTCACTATGCGAGAAGTCGATTTTTCAGGATTTAAAATCTTTTTTTTTTCCTTCTCTTTACCTGGTGTGGTGATATTGTTCATCAGCTTCTAGTTTGGTTTTATCAGCTTTCTTTTACTTTTTGTTGTCATGAATTGAAGAAGCAGAGTGTAAACTTTAGAGGGATTGAATCACTTACTTGATTGATTCTTGTGCGGAAGCGTAGATCAATACCGTGGATTTTGATCACCGAATAGAACTTGGTACAACACTTGCAACGTTGATCGGGAGCGAAATCACGAACGGAAATCACCCACAAATTCACAACACTTGTTTGCTCATCTTGACAGCCATGGATGGAGAGAGGAGAGAATAAACGGAGGAAGAGAGGAAAATCGAACGAGAGAGGGAGACCAGTTTTATGCGTCGTGTCTCTCAAAACCCTCGTCTAACTTCCCGTAACCTCTCTTGCAGTTACTTTGAATTCCCCATGTGTTTTATAATTCTTGTAAAACACAAATGGGCTGGGAATTGGTTTTGGGCCAGGCCATCTTGGGCGGGCCATTAATTCCAACATCTCCCACTCGCACACGATGGCCTTGTCATCCATGGTCAATCATTCAAGCAAATGTGTCGTGTGACCAACGAGCGTGCATGTACGTGGAAGCTTTTAGATTATTCACCCGTTAGGCATGACATAATAGCTACGTCCACTACAAGTTCACCATTGACTCGTTATACCCCAGACCAATTCGATTAAACCAAGTCCAACATACCTTGGTCCCTTTAAGGCTATATTTGACTTTTACGATCGTAAAGTGTGTTTATAGCTATGTCCGTGACATAACTGGTCGACCTATAACACAATCATCAGGTATAATCAAACTTGTCTTCCTTTCTCACTTATCACTTTTAGATCATTAAGGCAATCGCTTTCCTAGACATGTACCATCCAGCCGAATTAGTTCATGGCTCTAGGTAGTATGCTAAAGTAGCAGACATTGACTTAATACCTTTTAAGTATAGTTGAAAGTCACATAGGGTATCATGCCCATATAAATGGCATTTTAGAGACTTCACACAATGAGCAAGAGGGACATGTTGCTCATTTCTCTTGATCAATGCACACTTGTTACTAAAACAAGTGCTACAGTGGTATAACTCCTTTCAAGGAGCGTATGTCAGTAGTTTACCCACTGTACAGATATTTAGTTCGGAGACACTTCTTAATCCCCAACTATTTATATATGGCCCGTCTTTATATTTCCAGACATATGAGAAGTGTCTTGTTCTCATGCGGTCTTCACTTTGACCTTTTCTTGATTTGCATCAAGTCGACATATGTCTACGTGATGTACTTAGCATACTCCTTTGGTATCTCAAGTATCATTGTCTCATCTCAGCTTGCTTTCGTGGCTCCTGAGGCGGTTACTCGTGTGAGAGAGTTAACCTTTGTCTGGTGACATACTCTTATATTGTGTAATGTATGTGTCAATATAATAGAACAAATTATGTATACATATCAAGAATATAAACTTGATATTCATCAGAAAGTGCATAAATAAACATAGTTCTACAAACATAGTTCAGATTGAAGTAAAACGTAAACTTGTTTTCCTTAAGTACATCTACACCCTTCGAAGACCCATAGCCCTAACATGACTTAGAAAGACATCTCTAGCAAGGGCCTTAGTCATAGGGTCAGCTACCATCACATTAGTAGAAATGTACTCTAATGTTACTTCATTACTTGCTATAGTCTCTCGAATATAGTTATTCCTTAGATCAATGTGTTTGGTTCTTCCATGATACTTTGGATCTTTCGTGAAAGCAATGGACGCTTGATTGTCACAATAAACTGTCACGGGGTCAGATGTACGATCGACCACTCCAAGATCCTCCATGAACCTCTTTAACCAAACAGCCTCCTGAACAGCTCTTGTGCATGCAGTGAATTCAGCTTCCATGGTAGAGAGAGATACACTTGTTTGCTTCTTGCTATTCCACGTGATAGCTCCATTATTAAGCAAGAATACATAACCCGATGTAGACTTTCGGTTATCATTATCTCCTCCCCAATCAGCATCACTATAACCAACTATCCGTGAGTTGGATCCTTGATAACACAACATGTAGTCGACAGTTCCTTTTAGATAACGTAATATCCTTTTGACTGCTCCCCAATGTGCTCTTCCAGGATTAGATTGATAACGACTAACCATGCCAACTGCGAAAGCTAAATCTGGACGAGTAAACATGGCTGCATACATTAACTTGCCAATGGCACTGCGATATGGAACTCTAGACATCTTATTCTTTTCTTCCTCAGTCTTAGGGCAATCATCAAGACTCAACTTTTCATTCTTAGCCATAGGAGTGTCAAGGGGTTTGCATTGAAGCATACCAAAGTGTTCAAGAACTTGTTTAAGGTAAGTCTCTTGAGACAAACCAAGGAGTCTTTCGGAACGTTTCCGATATATTCGAACACCCAGTACGAATTCAGCTTCACCCATGTTCTTCATCTCAAAATTTGAGGACAACCACTTCTTAGTGGCTTTCAACAACTCTAGATTGTTTCCAGCTATTAAGATATCATCCACATAAAGTGAAAGGATAACAAAATCACTTTTAGATCGTTTAAGATAGACACAATGATCTTCTTCGATCATTACAAATCCATCATTAATGATTGAGTGGTGAAATCTTAAGTACCACTGTCTGGATGCTTGCTTGAGACCGTATATGGATCGTTTGAGTTTACAAACTTTGTTTTCACTTCCTTTTACAGTGAAACCCTCAGGTTGATCCATATAAATCTCTTCATTCAATTCTCCATTGAGAAAAGCTGTTTTTACATCCATTTGATGAAGTTCTAAGTCCAAACGAGCTACAATAGCTAGAATCAATCTTATTGAGGCAAACCTTACTACAGGAGAGAAAGTTTCCTCTTAGTCTATACCCTCTTGTTGAGTATAACCTTTAGCTACTAAGCGAGCCTTGTATCTTTCAATGGAACCATCCACTTTGCGTTTGACTCGTAGGATCCACTTATTTCCTACAGTCTTTCGCCCTGGAGGTAAATCAACTAATTCCCAAACATTATTGGTTTTCATTGATTCCATTTCATCATCCATTGCTTTCATCCAATTTTCACTAGTAGGTGATGTGATAGCCTCTTTATAGCTTCTTGGCTCATCAACATCATGTGCATCAGCCATGAATGATTCATTTTCATGTCAAAACGACGTCGAGGAATATGTCCACGCTGACTTTTACGTAAGATAGGCTCTTGAGACTCTTCTTCTAATGGAATTGTGCTACTCGATGATGGATCCCTCCCACTATCGTTAGGAAGGTGAGGAACTTCTTCCTCTATTTGATGAGTAGTTATACCCGCTTCGGGTTCTTCCATTTCATAAAGTTTAATCTCCCTATCTATTTCACCCCTACTAGGGAAATCGTTTTCCAAAAATTCCACATTACGGGACTCAATTTCAGTCAAGCTTCCATCCGGTCCTTCACCTATAAACACATATCCTTTTGGAGTGTTCTGAGTACCTAATGAAGATACACTTTTTAACCCTAGGACCTAACTTCCCGTGCTTATCGGAAGTGTTATGTACATAGGCTGCCGATCCCCATGGACGCAGATTTTCCAAAACTGGTTTTCTGCCCTTCCATAATTCGTATGGGGTGGAACTTACTGATTTAGAGGGGACACGGTTAAGAATATATGTGGCAGTCAGTAAAGCATCTCCCCAAAAACTTATAGGTAGATTTGCTTGTGCCATCATAGATCTAGCCATGTCTAGCAATGTCCTATTCCTCCTCTCAGCAACACCGTTCTGCTGTGGAGTCCTTGGAATAGTTAATTGCCTTTCAATACCTTTTTCATCACAAAGATCCTTGAATTGCTCAGACAAATACTCACGTCCACGGTCTGTTCTTAAAGCCTTGATGCTTTTATCTAATTGATTCTCGACAAGGCAAGTATATCGTTTAAAACAATCTAATGCCTCAGACTTGTGAGAAAGTAAATAGATATAGTATGAGGCTCCATGCCTTGCCCTCACGTTCATTGGTCCACAAATATCGGAATTGATTAGTTGCAATGGAAAAGTAGCCCTAACTGATTTTCCAAACGGTTTGGTTGTTGCTTTCCCTGCTAGGCAACTTTCACAAGTTGGCAATAACACTTTGTTAAGTGAGCCTAATAGACCCTCTTTTGCCAACCTGTTCATTCTTTCTTGTTCCAATATGCCCTAAGCGAGCATGCCAAACAGATGCATCTCCGTTGATGCTACTAGAAGATGCCATTAAAGAGAAACAACTTTTATCATTAAACAACGTGTGTTCAACATCCAAAACAATAAAACCATCAACTAGATGTCCAGAACCATAAACAACAGAACCATAACAAATGTTTACAGAAGTTCCATGGAAATTAACAGCAAATCCTAACTTAAGAAGAACAGTAACAGACACAAGATCTGTCGGATGTTCGGAGCGTAGAGAACATTATGTAGCAACAACTTTTGGCCTCCTCGTAGGTCTAATTGGCACGTACAAATTCCTTCTACACCAATTCTTGAGTTGTTACCAACATAAATCTACTTTGTACCCTTTGGCACTCGACGGTATTCTTGGAATGCTCCTCGGTCTCTAGTTATGTGGTCCGTGGCTCCTGAGTCTACAGTCCATAAAGGATAAGAGTCAGTGAGCAAAGTACAACTAGAAACAAAGGTGAAATTAGAGGTAGGGCATCTTTTTACCTTGACTGGCTTTTTACATTCAAAAGCCAGGTGACCCAGTTTGCCACAATTGTTGCATTCCTTCTTAAGATCAGGACAGTCACGTGCAAAATGACCTGTCTTGCCACAATTGTAACATCTCCTCTCAACTTTGTTCTTCCCTTTTCCATTGTTCGCATTACTTTTGCGATTTCCATACTTTGCCTTCTTCGGCGCCGATCCGCTCCCGTTCCCTTTCTTTTGGTCATCACCTCTTCCACGCTTAGACCCAGAAGCTTTACTTGTACTCACTTCAGCAGCAAACACTTGAGATGAGGATTTTGAAGCTGAAAGACGCTCATCCTCCAACTCCAAGTGAGTCGCACATCGTTAAAGGTCTTAACATGTTCATTGTGGGTGAGGTTCATCACCATGTGATCCCAGTTACTAGGAAGAGAACGGAGAACAGCTTGAACCTGTTGTTCATCTGAAAGAAAGTGCCCCGCAGACTTTAGCTCCCTTATCATGTTTGACATCGCCCTTAAGTGCTTCCTCATGGAATCATTAGGACGCTTGCTTGCGTTGTCAAACTTATAGAGAAGTTTCTTCAGCTTCGTAGCCGAAGTTCCTCCAAACTTCTCTTTTAGGGCAACCCACATATCTTTGGCAACTGAATATGTCTCATATTCACACATAAGGTCATCTTGCATACTGCTCAAAAGCGTGATTCGAGCCTTGCTGTTCCGCTTCTTCCAAGCTTCGAACGCAACAAGATTCCTCCTATGTTCACCGGCGGTCCTTTCATCAGTCATAACAGGCTCCTCCATGGAACTTGTCAGAGTGTCAAGAACTTCTTGTTCTTCAAGGACATATTGGATCTTGTGGTGCCACATATCGTAGGTGTCACCGTCCAATTTGTCACCATGATTTAGCTCAGCAATTATGTTCTTAACAGAGGTCATGATTAGCAACTACATAGAGACAATAACAAAGAGAACATTATTGACACATATAGGTTTCATTACACTTTATTACAACAACAAATGATCATTAAATTAATAATCTAACTAAGGATGCGAAACGAAAGGTCACTAAGTTCACAATCAGGTTCACATTACCAAAGTCATATCATCAACTAATCAATCATTTTCATTGTGTAATATCTTATTTTCTCAAGAGAATACTTCTTCATCTCTTAAAGACTCTTAGGTACATAATAGCAAATTGCGTAGATTTTAGCATATAGATCACTTTATGATAAATGCTAATACTATTATGCAACACTTAACATAAGATAAATGCTCCCACTCAACAAAAGAAAATTTATGATTATCATTGTTAATACATCTCTCGTAATCATTAACAAAACATAATAATCAAACTTATTTTAAGGAACATTAAGAAAATCAGGAAAATTAAACGTCTCCAGAAAATTTCAGAAAATCGTAAACTGAAAAACAAGGCCACTGTATTTTTTTCATATTTTTCTGACCTCGGGAAGACCCCAAAACAGTCCGTAAGTTGACTGGTCAAACAGTTGACCAGAAAGTCAAAGTCAACGAAAAATTTCCAAAAAATTCCAGAATACAGAAAACTTGAAAACTTAATTTCTGTATTATTTTCATAATTTTTCGATATCTCTAAGATCTCCAAAAATAATTAACAAGATGTAATTATTGATTGCGGGACGAAACGAGTAAAAACAATTCTCTGAGAGTTCTAGTCTTCTTCTTCAGAGTCCACGGCACGGAAAGAATTCCCTTTTTTTTTCCTCACTATGTACAGTACATCATGCACCACGTACAACAAAAAAAAGGTTTGTACAACACATAGCCATGTTCTTCGAGAGTGAAAGGGAGAAAACCCTAGGAATTTTGAAAAATCATAACTTCTTCATCTTTAATCAAAAAATCATGAAACAAAATTCTGTAGAAAGCTCTTTGAATCCTCTTTCAAACCACATCAACAATTCATACTGATTCTTAAAGCATGAAAAACGAAAATTAAACCCATTTAACATGATATGGAAAAAAAAAACTTCAATCATGGCTTTCACGAAAACATTCGAGATCAAATCCAACAAAGGCTCTGATGCCAATGTAAACTTTAGAGGGATTGGATCACTTACTTGATTGATTCTTGTGCGGAAGCGTAGATCGATACCGTGGATTTTGATCACCGAATAGAACTTGGTACAACACTTGCAACGTTGATCGGGAGCGAAATCACGAACGGAATCACCCACAAATTCACAACACTTGTTTGCTCATCTTGACAGCCATGGATGGAGAGAGGGAGAGAATAAACGGAGGAAGAGCAGAAAACCGAACGAGAGAGGGAGACCAGTTTTATGCGTCGTGTCTCTCAAAACCCTCGTCTAACTTCCCGTAACCTCTCTTGCAGTTACTTTGAATTCCCCATGTGTTTTATAATTCTTGTAAAACACAAATGGGCTGGGAATTGGTTTTGGGCCAGGCCATCTTGGGCGGGCCATTAATTCCAACACAGAGGAGTATGGATGGAATGTTGGCATGGATTTTTTCTCTAACTGTACATTTTATGTCTTGGGAATTGTTTACTTTCAATTTTAATCAAGATCAAGGTGGACTTTTGGATTAGAAAGATTCAAATTCAAAGGAAATGTCTGAACTGATCCACTGACTGTAGGCATATATCTTTGTTACATCTTCAGCAAAACTTGTACCGCCGCTATCGCCACACGCAGAACATGTCGCCTGATAACTTATATTAGGAAGGCTTTTGACATAAGGCTCTCCGTTCGCAAGGTCATACTAGGTGGAATCCCGCATATCGCACACCCGGTTCACTGTGTCAAGCCCATCCACGAACCAGAACTTTCATACCAGCGGTTGGGACCGTGGCCACCCACAACACTCCACATTAGTATGAAATTGTTTGCTTTGGACCCACCCTACACAAATTTGTGTTTGGACACACACACACACACATATATATAGGTATGTGCTCAAATGAGAACCTAAATATCGTGAGAACCGTAAAAATTTGGATACATTAGGTAAGAACCTAATGTATCCCAAGTAATGTATCAAATGTATCCAAGTGAACCATTGGATACATTAGTTTTTACTTAATGTATCCAAGTAATGTATTCAATGTATCCAAGTGAACCATTGGATACATTAGGTAAAAACCTAATGTATCCAAGTTCTCAAGGTTCTCACGATATTTAGGTTCTCACAGGAGCACGACTCTCTCTCTCTCTCTCTCTCTCTCTCTCTCTCTCTATATATATATATATATATATATATATATATATATATATATTTACATACTCCATCCGTCCATATATATATATATATATATATATATATATATATATATATATATATATATATATATATATATATACACTCCATCCGTCCAACTCGAATTAGGACAAATTTCCATTTTGGGTGTCCCATTCGAATTATGACAACCCAAAAATGGAAGGGTTTTATTTAATGGGACCCACATTCACACTCACAACATCTTTCCACTCATTATTTTTTAGCCCACTTTCTCTTTCTTATTTCACTTTTCATACTCACAACACCTACTCCACTAACACTTTTTCCTTAATCCCCGTGTCCAACCCAAAAATCTTAATTCGGGTGAGACGAGGGGAGAATATATATACTCCCTCTGTCCCAGCTCACTTGAGACCTTTTGACCAAAACTGGTCAACTTAAGGTCGGTTTGACCAACACTTTATAGAAATATTTATGATCCGAACAAAAATTAAAAAATTGTAAAATGACCACCATTAAAAATCCTCTCAATAACAATTTTTAAAATGTTTTTTGGAACATAAATATTTCTATAAAGTGTTGGTCAAACCGACCTTAAGTTGACCAATTTTAATCAAAAAATCTCAAGTGAGCGGGGACGGAGGGAGTATATATATATATATATATATATATATATATATATATATATATATATATATATATATATATATATACTAGGTTTTGTTAGGATACCCCTAACAAGCGACACATTTTTACTTTCCCAAATACCTTCAATAAATACAAGACGGGGTAAGGTTGTAACTTTGAAAAGAGGTCCCACCCTCCATCTACTTCACTTAACTTCCCCAAACTCATCCTCCGATCCTCTTAGACTCTCTGCTTCTCCTTTTCCTTCAATTGCCTCCCCGCCATGGCCATGGGTCTCCACAGCTGCCATTATTGGGAATATTAAAAGTGTCAGTGGTGATGACGCCCTGAAATTTGGGGTCATGGAGATTAGATCTCCAACTTGCTGCCTCTTGCTCCTAGCTGAGAAGATCTGCAAGATGAGCACACCGTTAGGACCAGAGCCGGGTTTGACCCCGGCTTAGGCCCTCGGGTGTGAGAGTAAGACTCCAAGGGAACTAAGAACAAGGCCTTGAATGCCTTGGGTGTGTGAATGTGTAAAAGAGAGGTAGAGGAGAGCACTCTAGAGAGTGTCAAGAGAGAGAGTAGAGAATGAAATCATCTCCTTCACCTTGTATGAGGAGGGGCATATATATGAGGGATAAGGGGTAGTCCTGTCCTTTCAGTGGGTCCTTCATTTATTACAGGGTAGAAGTAGAGAGACCGTATGAGAGGGGTATAAGGAACGTATGAGAGCGGTACGAGGGTACGTAGAAGTATACCCAAAAAGCCAGGGTTCATCAGTAGCCCCCTATTCCGAGTGCTCGATTATTTATGGTCAGGGCGAGGAATATACTCTTGTCGGGATTGACCTGCGTACATATATATGGCTGGAAGCTAGAAGCTGAAGCCTGGAGCCTGGAGACCGGCGAGAAGATGTGGTTCCCATAAGAGTGAAATCAAAACTCGAACTGCGAGCTCAGACTCATCAGATAGCGGACTGCGGCTAGTCGACTCGGAGATTCCCGAGGAGAAAATAAGTCCTCGCATAACCTCCATAAGAAACGAGAGCTCGAGCTGCGAGATTGCAAGACGAGGCAGTCACTATGACATATAAATAAGATCTCGGGCCGTGAACTCGGTCACATCGGGCAGCAGAGATCCTGGAGGGAGTCTGAAGATATACATCGGAGATTCCCGAGGTTAATTAAACCGGGCATGCAGCTTTTAAATAATCATCAATGAGCCGCAAGATTCTCGAATATGGATGGGAGTGCGTCATAATAGAATCAAAGGTCCAACAGCGAATCTGAATATGTAACTCGAAGATTCTTGAGAATAAACAAAACGGGCACATAGCTAGTGGATGAATTATCCAATGTCGAGAATGTGACCGTGATAATAGAGGAATAGGAGCTCGGCTGCGAACTCGATCTATATATGAATAAACACCATAATATAGATTGACATCCCAGAGGGAGTCTGAATATATATCTCCGATATGCCAAGGATGATGACAGCGGGCACATAGCCTATAAATGGTATTCAATGATAGCCGGAGATTCCCGACTATAGAAAAGAGAATGCCACAAGAAAAACAGAAGTCCTTTATGGAGTCTGAAACTATAACTCGGAGATTTTCGAGAATAATAACGTGGCATAAAGCCTCTGGATGAGTGATCCAACACTAAACAGGGAGAATAAGCCCCCGAGTTGCTCAAATAAAGATGTGGTCCTCGAGTCGCGGGGAGCCATAAGATAAATAAACCTCTAGATTCAGAGGTTGCCAGAGACTGAGACAAATAAAGGATGGATTTCCAATAAAACTCGTGGCGGACCTGTTAAGTCGGCCTAATGCCCTGATATAAATGTGCAGCCCCCGAGTCGTGGGTCGCTGTAGGGCGCAATAAGATAAGCCTGTAAACTTCATAAGCAGATGATCGCGAAAGTGCCGTATATAGGATGGGCTCGTAGGCACCACAAACGAGATGAGCCCGTAGGAGTCCATAGAAAGAAGGACCCGCATGCTTCCATAATAATAAAGTCCCGTAGGCTTCCATGATGAGAAGAGCCCGTAGGCGTCATAATGATATGAGCTCGAAGGCTTCATAATGAAATGAAACCGAAGGCGTCGTTGCGTTTAGGGTCTTCGCTGCGCTATAGTTGTATCAATCATATGTGCACATTTTTTGTGATGGCATGTTGGAAGACGAACGGGTAGATAGTAATTAAACTATATAATAAAATCATGGCGTTTGAAACATGTTGATTAAGCAACTTTCACCAAGTAGTTTTCATGGCATCATGCACTTTGTGAATTTTCTCATGGCAGCTTTCATAAAATCAATCAATCATGGTATAAAGCACATTTAAATTGATATAGCATGATTTTGGAAAGCGAGTAAGCATGTATGATATGTCATTTTGCGCATTTCGGGAAGTACAATTCCGCAATATTTAAACCAACAGAAGCATGTAATGCTATTTATCTATTGTTATGATCAAGTTGCTATATATAACAAGGTAGCGTGCCAATCCAATACATTATTAAAATATCAGGACGGAGTATAACCGTGACAAGATGAATATTTATCTTGCTGAAGTAACAAATATTTTCATAAGCATATTCTGAAGAGAATAATAATTCACCATATAAATCATGGAAATATGCATGGAATTTTACTCATGATCATGCATTTTCGTGTATTGAGCAGTCAAGCAGTAAGCACTATTGCCAAGTAGCAAGTAGTAATGCATGTTAAATAGTTTTCGCCAATGCAATTGTAATATGCAATCAAGTAATTAATCATGCTCTTGATTTATTGATTAATAAAGCTATGTAAAAAGCATTTATTAAACTGAGAGTATGGAAAGAAATGACCTGACTTGATTGGCGTAGGTTTGATAGATCTCGTTAAGTATTTAACGGATATGATAACGGCCGTCAGTCGATTGAGCCCCCAAGTTTCATAGATCGCCAACAACTTGGATGAACAAGTGCTGGACTCCAAATATATATAGACCTCTAGATAGAGAGGTTTGTCGGGGACAAGATTTTCAGCGAGGCCCGCAGCTAACACGAAGGGTCGGGCCAAGTCGTTATAAGGACATGAAGCCCCCGAGTTGCGGGGAACCATAAGGTACACGAACCTGCATCGAGCTTTAAAATTGTTTGCCCGAAAGCTTGTTGAAGCGTCTAATCGCGGGCATGATGTCAAACCGCCCGTAGGCTTTGCAACCGGACTAATCCGGAACTGAGATAAATAAGATGAGCCCGGTGGCTCTATAAATAGAATGAGCTCAATTGCCTCGCGAATAAGATGTGTCCCATGGGATCTTAAGTGAGATGAGCTTGATGGCTTCCATAGTAAGATGAGCCTGATGGCTAGATAAACAAGGAGCGCGACCGCTTCGTAAATAAAATGGGATCCGTTAGCCTTTATAAGAAACTGAGCCCGATGGCTTCATAAACAAGATAAGCACGAACGCTTCATAAATAAGATAGGCCCGACCGGTTCATGAATAAGATGGGCCCGATGGCGCCATAACTGAGATAAGCACGACCGCTTCATGAATGAAATGGGCCCGATGGCACCATAAATAAGATAAGCACGACCGGTTCATGAATAAGATGGGCCCGATGGCGCCATAACTGAGATAAGAACGGCCGCTTCATGAATGAAATGGGCCCGATGGCACCATAAATAAGATAAGCCCAGTGACTTGTTGAGTACTCGGAGATTTCGAGACTTTATCGATGCGTTCCATCTTTGCCTTTTGTTATACTTGGCTTTAACACAGGTTCTTCCGTTTCCGGGCATGCGATATAGTTCGAGGGTGTAGGACCGCGCATCGTACGTGTGAGCACGTGCCGGCATCCGTTTCTGGGCATGCGGTCTAGCTCGCGCTTTCAGAGTGATTCGCCTACTCGGAGTAGGGCTTTATTTGCCTACACGAGGGTAGGGCTTTAATGGAGAGCAATCTTGGGGAATTAACCCGCTCGACCCATAAATAATAATTTTTCCGCTTCTTGGAGGGACGGCCTACTCGGAGTAGGATTTTATTTGCCTACGCGGGGTAGGGCTTTAATGGAGAGAAATCTTGGGACTTAATCCGCTCGATCCATAATAATCTTTCCGTTTCTTGGAGGGACGGCCTACTCGGAGTAGGATTTTATTTGCCTACGCGGGGTAGGGCTTTTGCCTACACGGGGTAGGGCTTTTGCCTACACGGGGTAGGGCTTTAATGGAGAGCAATCTTGGGACTTAATCCGCCCGATCCATAAATAATCTTTCCGTTTCTTGGAGGGACGGCCTGCTCGAAGTAGGATTTAGGCACGAAAGGATCAGAACTGATATCACGAACAGAGAGATGTACGAACAGGAAAAATACTCTCATTTTAGTGAAGGGTGCACAAATATTGATCCACGTGCATGCATTAATGCACTCTTTACTCCAGCCACTTACATCATTTGTGTGGCCAATATTTCTTTGATTTTTCTTTCAACTTACAAGTACAGATGACAAATGACTTGGCCCATATTTCTTTTTCATCTTCACCCATGTATTTGACCACCTCTTTCAGGTTTCTAGCTCGTTCCATGAGCTATATATTTTCCCCATTTTTTCCGGTGAGGTAGAGTCCGAAGCGAGGTTGTTGGGTATGCCCACATATATCTCAGTTTTAATGTATTAGGATTTATTAGATTTGATTGATCCATCACCTAAGTTTTATTTCATGGACTTTAGACCCACATGTAAGAAGTATTTATACTTCATTTTTTAGGTTGTCCATTGTTATAGAATAGGCTTAGAAATAGGGCAAGAAGATCAAGTTTCAAGAAAAATCACTCAGTGAGTTTGAGCCGCGCTTATGCGCCTCCTGCGCCACGCGCCATGCGCCTCTTCACTCGCGCCTTGCGCCATTTAGAGCGCGCGCATAAGGATTTCTTCATAAGCTTACGCGCCTCTGCGCCCCTTGTTTTAAGCGCACGCTTACTGTGCGCCTATTGGCTAAATGCGCCTCTTGGCTCAAACGCGCCTCAAAGTGTTTATTCAAACACTCAGTGATTTATTGAAGACTCGAAGACTTGAAAAGAATTCAAAATTACGCCAATGATCCAACGGTGGATAAAAGATGCATATGCGCCTAATCTGTTGACACGTGTCCATAACGGTCACATTTATGTTGAGTGTCAAAATGGCCATAAAATATGCATGCTCCAATCAACGAACGACAGCTCATCTTATCCACAAGGATTTCCAAACGGCTAGTTTTTTGAAGTTCACTATAAATACCCCATAACTTCAACATTTTGAAGTTGCTGAGTTTTGCTAAGAATTTCAAGAATTTCTCTCTCAAAGCATTTGTTGAAGATTTGAAGATTGCCTTCGTTTTTCCAGATTTCTCAAGAACATCTTCATACCTTCATCCTTAGCCCAGATCTTCAAAGCCTTAACACTTTAGTTTCTTGTGCTCTCCATCTCAAAGATCTAAAGAGCCTTGATTCTAAGAACACACACGCACCTCTTTAAGATTAATCATTTAGATTCATCTTTTAGAGATACACCGGTTATTGTTTTGGATTTGTTCTTTCATAGTAATAGATCTTGAGTTAGTGTATAAGCTCAAACATTGTAATTTGTAACACTCACTCATTATATAAGATCTCGATTAGAAATCCAAGACTAACCATCTTGGTAGAGGACGTAGATCTTTCATTGATCGAACCTCTCCAAATAGCTTGTGTTATTATCTTGTCATTTCTTTCAAGTTATTATTTTCACTCACTATTTGCTTGTTTACTCATTGTAGATTGATTGAACTGAATTGTGTTGTGTTTGTTTTATCATTTGCCTTAGTTCCTTATTTCACTCACTTTGAGCCAAAATACTTAGTGTGTGTGTTGCGCTCCCTTTATCACTTTGCGCCTACTTTCATTACTAAATTCCGCTGTGCATTTCACTCACTCACTTAGGCGCATTTCATAACGCTTACTTGATAAAGTGCGCATTCGCAATTGAGTTTTTCAAGGGTACGAAAAGAATTTTAAAACAGCTATTCACCCCCCCCCCTCTAGCTATTTTTCATACCCTTGTTGCCCTTTGGGACCAACAAGTGGTATCAGAGCAAACACCTTTATAAAACATTTTTCGTTTTTCAAGCTTAACAGCTTGGGTGCCGATTCTAAATGGCAAACTCAAAACCTATGGCAACTGCAAACTACACTCACGTTCCGGTCTTTGATGAAGATCATTTTGACGTATGGAAATTCAGCATATTGACTCATCTCAACTCAATCGATGAAAGGCTCCATGACACCGTCGTTTATGGACCTTATATTCCGATGAAGGCGAATCCAAATCCACGCACCAACGCTGCTCAACCTACTGTCCTAAAACCAAGGGAAGAATGGACCGAGGAAGAAATTAGAAGAGTCGCAAATGATGGCAAAGCAAGAAACATTCTTCTAAGCACTCTAAGCACGGCGATGAAACAACAAGTCATGCATTGTGCTACTGCAAATGAGCTATGGGATGCTATTGAAGAGCATATTGAAGGAGACACCGTTTGCAAGGAGAACAAGAAATACGAAGTTCAAAAGAGATTCAACAATTTCTCTCAACTCCCCGGTGAAAACTTAAGGCAAACTTATGAACGCTACTGTGAAATTATCAATCTATGTATTTCACTTGGCATGAAGTTTACCAACAAAGATTTGAATGTAAATTTTCTACAAGCTTTTGGATCAAGATACCTTCATAAATCTAGCGCTCTTGAAGACGCTGGAACTTTAGATGTTTGGACTTTAAGGAACCTATATGCAAATCTCAAAGTTTACGAACTCAAACTCCAACGAATCAGTGAAACTGAAGGAAAGTCAAAATCTATGGCTATGATGGCGCACAGAGAAGCCGCGCCTACTCCTGCGCCTACACCTGCGCCTGTACAAGATGAGAAAAGCTCCGATCCCAAAATTTCTACTTCTGAGCTATTAGACATGGATGATGAAGACTTCGCTTTATTTGTGAAGAAATTTCAAAAGTTCAGAAAATTCTCAAGACCCGGCTCAACCAACAAATTTCAAGGATCTACCAGCAAAGCTCCTCAAAAGTTTTCAAGGAGCAGTGATTCAAAAAGAAAAGAAGATCTTGTTTGTTTTAATTGCAGGAAACCCGGACATTTTGCATCAAGCTGCCCGATCCCCAAATTTGAATATATGCAGAAGAAGAGCAGCCATACTCCTAAATTCACTCCCAAGTTCACTCGACACAAGGGAATGGTTGCTGAAGAAGAAGCACCAGCAAATGAGCACAATACTTGGATTGAAACAGACTCCGATGAGAGCGATGAAGATTCCGATGATGGACTTGTTTGTTTGATGGCAAATGATGATGAAGTTGATGCTTATGATTCTGATGATGACTTCTCCAAGGATGTTCCCGATATGAATGCCTTGAATAAACCTATCAAGAAATCTGCAGGTTTTCAAGAAGCGAAAAAGAAGAAAGGACCAACCATCAGCGAGCTCGTTGAACAAGGATTTCTCACTCCGGCTCAAAACGATGGTGGATTGTTATTCTCACGATGTGATCTTGGAGCAAGGAACAAATTGAGAAAAGGAGCATACATTAGACCACAGGTTGAACCAACTGCTCCAATCTCCAAAATCAATGATGAAGTGATTGCTGAACAAGAAAAATTGTTCAAAAAGGCTGAAAAGGTAATTACTAGATTTGATAGTATGAAGGAAGCTTTAGCACTATCATGTGATGAAATTTCCCAGCTTAAGACCGAGAAATCTCTACTTAAATCTGAACTCACCCTCCTTAAGGAGCAGATAAAGAGCATGACTCCTCTTACCGTTAAAAACACTTTTCTAACAGAACAGAACTCACTTCTTAAAGTTCAAAACGATGAATTGGTTGCTCAAATCACTGATCTTAAAAAGATTACAAATGAGTGGTCCAATTCTCGTGTCACTATGGAGAATATATTTGAGTCCCAAAAAGTCAGTGGTGATAAAAGTGGCTTGGGATTCTCATCAACTAGTGACAACTTTAAATGTGATGTCTGTGCTGAAAGAGATAGTGAATTTACCAACCAACAAACTCTTGAAATTCCCAAGGAAAAACATTCTAATTCAATGGGTAAAGGACATGAAAAAGTCAAGAGACAAACATTCCATTATGTCTACCCAACGAAGCAATTTGGGAAAGCTAATGGGAAAGATATAGCTACAGATGAACCATCTCCTAGCAAAATCATTCTTGAAAATAGGCGCGCTCCTTCTCCGAGTGCTCATTATGCGCCTAAGAGCCACGCGCCTCATCGCCGTGCGCCTCCTAGCCCTATGCGCCCTTCGAGAAAAAGCGCTCCAAAATTTCAAAAGAAAGATTTTGTTAAGTCTAGTTCATCTGACCCAAAGAAGAATGCCATCCCCAAGAAAAGTAAAGAGTTTGTGAAAACTCACGTGATTGGTGGCTTTCATCATTGTTCCATTTGTGATTGTTCAGGACACAAGGCCGTGGAATGCCTTTTGCGATTCACTCCCAATGCCAAAGGACGTAAAAATCCTAAGGTCAAGCAAGAGTGGGTTGTCAAAAGTTGCTAACCCTAGGACCCAAAAGGAATAAAGGGGACCTGCTTAAATGTCTATATTTCAGGTTCTTTGTTTCATGGCTGGATCTTCAAAAGCTAGAAATTATGAATGGATTCTCGATAGTGGGTGTTCAAGACACATGACTGGAGATGAATCCTTATTAGAAGATGTCCATGAAGAAAGAGGTCCCTCCGTAACATTTGGCGATAATAACAAAGGTCAAGTTGTAGCATATGGAAAGCTCAAGAAAGACAAAGTGTGCATTGAAAGAGTCTCACTCGTGGAAGGGCTCAAGCACAACTTATTATCCATATCTCAATTCTGCGACAAAGGATTAGAATGCCATTTTACTTCAACGCAATGTCTTATCAAGAATGGCAAAACTGGAGCTATCTTACTCACGGGATATCGTAAGACAAATATTTATATTATTGATTTTCATAGTATGAACTCTAGTACTAATCTTTGTTTTGTAGCAAAAAGTGTGAACGAAAATAGTTGGCTGTGGCACAAGCGCTTAAGTCACTTGAACTTCAAGTATCTATCTAAACTCAGCAGGAATAATCTTGTCAAAGGACTTCCCAAAGTTGCTGATCATCATGACAAAAAGTGCGCCGCATGTCAACTTGGCAAACAACCGAAGCAGTCATTTTCAAGCAAGTCAAATCCTTCAACTACAAGATGTTTGCAACTGCTTCACATTGATCTATTTGGACCAGTTTCCACCGCAAGCATTCGTAGAAACAAGTATACTCTAGTTGTGGTGGATGATTATTCAAGATATACATGGGTAGAGATGATGATTACAAAAGATGATTGTTATGATATTCTCACTACCTTATTTCGACTGCTCCAAACCCAAAAAGAAGATGACATCGTTAGTGTTCGATCCGACAATGGAACAGAATTCAAAAATAACGGTGTTGCTCGATATTGTGAAGATCATGGGATAGATCACAACTTTTCAACCGCCAGAGTTCCTCAACAAAATGGCGTCGTTGAACGAAAGAATAGAACGTTGATTGAAGCGGGAAAGACGATGATAGCTGAAGCTAAATTGCCTAAGTACTTTTGGGAAGAAGCTATCAACACTGCATGTTTTACTCAAAATCGTTCCCTCATCAACAAACTTCACAACAAGACGCCGTATGAACTTTGGCGTGGTAGAACTCCCAACATTGCATTCTTCAAGATCTTTGGTTGCAAATGCTATATCCTCTACAACGGAAACGAACATAGAGGTAAATTCGATGCCAAAGCCGACGAAGGTATTTTTGTTGGGTATGCCAAACACTCTAAAGCTTTTCGTGTTTTCAATAGAACTACATTAGTGATAGTTGAATCTGTACATGTTACTTTTGATGAACATTCTCTCCTTGAGCCACATTTGGCTCCAAATGTTGCTGATGATTCTATTGAGTTAAATGATACAGGTGCTCCTATTTACGTTGCGCCCACTCAAGGTCAGAATCTATCAACACAAGGAAATCCATCTACATCAAATGCGCCTAATTCAATGTATTATGCGCCTGGTGAATCCTCTATTGCGCCTCACTCAAATGATGCGCCTCATGATTCCTCTTACGCGCCTATTTCTACTGCTGCATCTGGTGTAAACCCAAATTTCAATTCTGAGCCAGTTCAACCCCCAAATTTCAATGACTTTGAATCTGGTGAAGAGGTACCAATTGAAGATCTTCAAGTTTCTACGACTCAACCTAACTTACCTCCTGAAATTCATGAAGTTAGAGGTCACCCAATTGCTAATATCATCGGTGATTTACAAGTTGGTGTTCGTACAAGGAGAGCTACAAACTTTGATGCTTACACTGCTTTTATCTCTCAAATTGAACCGAAGAAGGCTGATGAAGCACTCCAAGATCCTAATTGGGTTATTGCAATGCAAGAAGAACTCAATCAATTTGAACGATGTAAGGTTTGGACTCTTGTTCCAAGACCAAATGATCAAGGAGTGATTGGTACGAAATGGGTGTTCAGGAACAAGATGGATGAGAATGGAACCATCACGAGAAATAAAGCAAGATTGGTTGCACAAGGCTATAGGCAAGAAGAAGGAATTGATTACGATGAAACTTTTGCGCCCGTAGCAAGACTTGAAGCTATCAGATTATTTCTAGCTTACGCCGCTCACAAGAACTTCAAGTTATATCAAATGGATGTGAAGAGCGCGTTTCTAAATGGTGAACTCCAAGAACAAGTCTATGTTGCTCAACCACCTGGGTTTGAAGATTCACAATTTCCAAATCATGTGTACAAACTCCAGAAAGCTTTGTATGGACTCAAACAAGCACCAAGAGCATGGTATGATACACTATCCAAGTTTCTCATCGAAAAAGGTTTCACTCGCGGTAAAATCGATACAACTCTTTTCATTGCCAAACATAATGGTCATAAATTACTTGTTCAAATTTATGTTGATGATATTATATTTGGTTCTACTAATGAATTGTTGTGCAAGCGTTTTGAGAAACTAATGAAGAGCAAGTTTGAAATGAGCATGATGGGAGAACTCACATTCTTCCTCGGGCTTCAAATCAAGCAAATGAGTGAAGGCATTTTTATCAACCAATCCAAATACACAAAGGACTTAATCAAGAAGTTTGGACTTGAGAACGCTAAATCATACGATACTCCAATGGCCACCGGCAACAAACTCGACAAAGATCTAAAAGGTAAACGTGTTGATCAAACGCTCTATCGAGGTATGATTGGCTCACTCCTTTATCTTACTGCTAGCAGGCCCGATATTATGTTTAGTGTTTGTGTTTGTGCTCGTTATCAATCCGACCCTAGAGAAGCACACTTAATTGCTGTGAAACGTATTATAAGATATCTCTCTGGCACTGTTAACCTTGGACTTTGGTACACCAAAGATTCGAACTTTAAACTTGTAGGTTACTCAGATGCGGATTATGCAACGTGCACAATTGATAGGAAAAGCACAAGTGGCACTTGTCATTTCCTCGGATATAGACTTGTGTCATGGGCGAGTAAGTAACAAGCTTCAGTATCTGTCTCAACAACCGAAGCCGAATATATCGCTGCGGGAAGTTGTTGTTGTCAAATACTCTGGATGAAGCAGCAATTGGTGGACTATGATATCATCGAAGAAAATTGTCCCATCTACTGCGACAATACATCAACAATTGCGGTTTCTGAAAATCCTGTCATGCACTCAAAGACCAAGCACATCGACATCAAATATCACTTCCTCAAAGACCACGTGGAAAAAGGCAATATTCATTTGGAACACGTGGGAACCGACTATCAAATCGCCGACATTCTAACTAAAGCACTTGACGCGAAACGGTTCATGTTTTTGAGAGGTGAAATGGGTATGCTTGAACTCAACTAAATTCGATATAGTTTTGTCAATACTAATGATTTTATGTTGTGTTGAGTTATGAGTATATTAGGTACAAATGATTAAATCAATTTTTCAAAAGTTTCAAGGAAATTATGCGCCATCTATGCGCCTTACTAACTGCGCGCCCATCTCTCGTTTTCTGCGCGCACAATATCTGCGCGCCTATCAATTCATGCGCGCGCTCAACCATCTTTGCGCGCCTTGATGTGTAATGCGCCTTGATGAATAATGCGCCTAGATGAGTATGCGCCTTGCTGAAGTAATGCGCCTCTTCATGCGCGCATTAACTATTGCTGCTCAATCATTTCTCAAAATTCAATTTCAATGATTGAACGTAATAAATACACAAGTACCAGGACCTTGCAAATTTCAAACTTGAAGAAACTCTTGATCTATTGGAGTTATCTGGTGAAGTGATGGGAAGAGAAATAATAGAGACTCTGCGCGTCGCTGGTCTGCTCCCTTTATTCACCATGGACCAAGATTTCTTCTCTGCGCTCCTCGTGGATGAGTTCTTCTCCACTGCTGTTCTAGTGGAAATTGACGTTAATGGGCGCACTCACTACCGGATTGAGGCGCGCGTTCAAAATGTTGACGTCCATATTTCATCATCTGTGATTCGACACTTGCTCGGTTTTCCATCTACCGGTGAAGATCGCATTATTGGGCGCCCGATGACTTACTCAATTGATGATCAGAACAAGATGGCTGCCTCACTTCTAAATATTCCCACGCTTCAAAACAATATCAAAAACACCGAAATTCGAGATGGTGGAGAACTCTTGACTCACATCGCTCACTTGGTGGGAACTTCAATAGTGTTCAAAACTGGGAACGTAAACCGATTCACGGTTGAACAATGGGAATACACAGCTGCTATCATGGCCAAGGAGAAGCTTCACTGGCCTCATATTCTGTTCAAGACTCTGCGTGAGCAAATTGATAAATTTGTGAAGAACAAAAGTGATGGAAAGACCCGATTCCGCTCACACTGCCTTATTCTCACAAAACTTTTTCTAACTTACCCTGAGTTAGTTAAGTTTTTGAATGAGAATCCGGAGTACAAGATCAACGATGTTCCAATGTTTGGTAAAGCTAGTTTGGACCTCAAGAAGCGCAGGAAGAAGCCCACAAAGCGCGCAAAAGGAATCCAAATCAAGACTGTTGAAGGCTTAGTAGATGAAGACACAGAGTCCGATGATGCGCCAGTCCTTAAAAGCGCACCATTATTAAAGAGCGCAGTAAAAGCAAGCGCTAGACAAAGCGCAGATCCAGTACCAGGCGCAGATAAAAGCAAAGGCAAACGGGTAATTGATGACCCTACTCCTGCGCCTGTCAAACGCACTAGATTTGAAACTGATGATGAGCGAGATCTGAGGCTAGCGCAAGAAGCCAGCAGGCTTGAGGCTCAACGAAAAAGAGATGAAGACTTTCTAGCCAAACAAGCTGCTGAGTCAGAAAAGTTAGAGCGCATGAAAGGCGCCGGATCAAGCGCAGATATTGAGAAAGGGCCTTCTGTTTCCGCGCCTTCCCAGCGCGCTCCTTCTCAACGCGCCCCACTCCTCGTGCGCCCTCATTCAAATTTCAACCTTCCAATATGTCAAGGGCACAACTCCTCTCTGATTTCTTCGGCGATGACATTTCAGACATTGAGGAACCCGTTCAGGGGGAGCAAGAGACCATCCCTCAGCGCACTCCTTCTCCAGTTGCGCCTCCACCTGGACCAGATCCGATCTCAACAGAAACTTTTGATGTTGAAACAGTTGTTGTTGAAACTGTTGAAATTGAAACTGAAGATGAATTTGAGTCTCCTACTCATTCACCTCCTCCTGCGCCTCCATCTCCTTCTGCGCCCCTTCAAGATTCTGCGCCCCTTCAAGATGATGCGCCACTCTCTACCCCTGCGCCTCCTCCGTCTGCTCCTGATTTGAGCGAGGTACTTTCCATTCTTCATTCTTTACAGCAGGGGCAAGCCAATTTAGAGCAAGGACAGGCGCATATAAAGTCTCAATTTGAGCTTCTTACTTCCGTACTCACTGATCAATCTGAAGAGATTGCTGCCATTAAGGGGGAGATGAACTCTCTCAAGGCCAAACTTTCTGCTCCTTCTCCTCCTCCGGCGCAGACTCAGGTTCAAGCTCATACTGACCAGGCGCAAACCACCGCTTCTGCGCCTACGTTCATACCTCAATCTGCTGCGTCTCAATCAAATATGAATGTGCTTGTATCTAAGTTGGATGTCCTGAAAGAGTTGGTCGTCACTCATTTCACTGCTGCTCACTCAAGCTCTGACAGACGCGCTGAACATATTTCTTCAGATATTATCACGGCTCAAAATGCCATTGAAGCTCACATTCAAATCTTGGAAGAAAACATTTCACAGCAGCAGCAGATCACTCAGCGTTCCATTGATGAATACCAAAACATCAATGTGAATCACTTGAGTTATATTAGAGACGGTATTACTGCTACTCACTCCAGTGTCACGGACACTCAAGGGTTAGCGAACCGTAGTCATCAGCTCGCAAAGCAAATTCAGCGTTCTGTTTCAGAGATCGTTGAAGGATTGAAGGAAGATGATGCGCCTCCCAACCCTTAGCTTCTGTTATTTTTTTTGTAAATTTTTAGAATCTTTTGTAATAGAACAATCTCTTTTGTGATAGTGATTTTGTGCTTACTTGTTTTAGCATCTTTTGTTTTTGTTCTATTCAAAACTTGTAACTTGTAACTTGTAACTCTTACACCCCAAGTTTTAATGAGAACAATGCATCACTCATTATCAAACCTTGTTCACTCAAACTCCTTGTTTGTAGAACAATGAATATTGTTTAAATTCATAATGCATCATATTGAATTGTTTCATACTTTCATGCATTAAGTTTAAACTTGGTTTAAACACATTTCAAAACTAAAAATCATATATCATCTTGAATGTGTTAAACTGTTGTTTCTATCTTTCCATATGTAACTCTTTATTCTTATTGGAATAGATTAGGAATCTATATTTTGGACTAGTGTGTACATTAACTTGAGACATGAATTACCAATTTCATTCATTTGGACATGTTTTTATCAAGTATAATGTTTGTCCTTGATATAGTAGGTAATGGCATCAATCAAATAGGGGGAGATTGTTGGGTATGCCCACATATATCTCAGTTTTAATGTATTAGGATTTATTAGATTTGATTGATCCATCACCTAAGTTTTATTTCATGGACTTTAGACCCACATGTAAGAAGTATTTATACTTCATTTTTTAGGTTGTCCATTGTTATAGAATAGGCTTAGAAATAGGGCAAGAAGATCAAGTTTCAAGAAAAATCACTCAGTGAGTTTGAGCCGCGCTTATGCGCCTCCTGCGCCACGCGCCATGCGCCTCTTCACTCGCGCCTTGCGCCATTTAGAGCGCGCGCATAAGGATTTCTTCATAAGCTTACGCGCCTCTGCGCCCCTTGTTTTAAGCGCACGCTTACTGTGCGCCTATTGGCTAAATGCGCCTCTTGGCTCAAACGCGCCTCAAAGTGTTTATTCAAACACTCAGTGATTTATTGAAGACTCGAAGACTTGAAAAGAATTCAAAATTACGCCAATGATCCAACGGTGGATAAAAGATGCATATGCGCCTAATCTGTTGACACGTGTCCATAACGGTCACATTTATGTTGAGTGTCAAAATGGCCATAAAATATGCATGCTCCAATCAACGAACGACAGCTCATCTTATCCACAAGGATTTCCAAACGGCTAGTTTTTTGAAGTTCACTATAAATACCCCATAACTTCAACATTTTGAAGTTGCTGAGTTTTGCTAAGAATTTCAAGAATTTCTCTCTCAAAGCATTTGTTGAAGATTTGAAGATTGCCTTCGTTTTTCCAGATTTCTCAAGAACATCTTCATACCTTCATCCTTAGCCCAGATCTTCAAAGCCTTAACACTTTAGTTTCTTGTGCTCTCCATCTCAAAGATCTAAAGAGCCTTGATTCTAAGAACACACACGCACCTCTTTAAGATTAATCATTTAGATTCATCTTTTAGAGATACACCGGTTATTGTTTTGGATTTGTTCTTTCATAGTAATAGATCTTGAGTTAGTGTATAAGCTCAAACATTGTAATTTGTAACACTCACTCATTATATAAGATCTCGATTAGAAATCCAAGACTAACCATCTTGGTAGAGGACGTAGATCTTTCATTGATCGAACCTCTCCAAATAGCTTGTGTTATTATCTTGTCATTTCTTTCAAGTTATTATTTTCACTCACTATTTGCTTGTTTACTCATTGTAGATTGATTGAACTGAATTGTGTTGTGTTTGTTTTATCATTTGCCTTAGTTCCTTATTTCACTCACTTTGAGCCAAAATACTTAGTGTGTGTGTTGCGCTCCCTTTATCACTTTGCGCCTACTTTCATTACTAAATTCCGCTGTGCATTTCACTCACTCACTTAGGCGCATTTCATAACGCTTACTTGATAAAGTGCGCATTCGCAATTGAGTTTTTCAAGGGTACGAAAAGAATTTTAAAACAGCTATTCACCCCCCCCTCTAGCTATTTTTCATACCCTTGTTGCCCTTTGGGACCAACAGAGGTCCCGTGCACCGGAGTATGAGATGGAGCTTGAAGGTCGCGGTCAATTATGGCCGGAGTTGGGTGTGTGACCGCCTGAGTGAAGTGAGGGGACGGAACGGATCTAGTCGTTGCTCGCCGGAATTTATGGCAGCATGGAGCAGTCGGTGTTAGAGCTCGAGGGAATTAACCCGGAGTGGGGAAGGACCCAAACCGAGTATAAAGAGAAGGACCCAAACCGAGTGTGGTAAAGCCCGGTGAACGCTTTCAGACTGCTCGAATGTGATATGGTGCTTCTGGATTGAGCCCGCTGCCCGGAATAATCGAGGCTTGTCGGACTGGATCTGCCCGGGCCTTGCCGGAATCAATGGTTACCCGCGAGTTTGAATGTTCGGAATGGACTTGTTCAGAACTGGGTCTTGTCGGCGGGCTGCGAGAATTGACTGGCCGGAATCTATGGATAATGTTGCTCCCCAAAATTTTAAAGTCAGGAACTAGCTGCCCGCTAAAGAGTGTTGTTGCCCGGATTATCAAGATCGGTAATATGAGGTAGTGTTGCTCGGTCTTGAATCTGCGGTTATAAAGGCCGGACATTCACGGGCTAAATCGTCGTGGCGGTCGGATCTTGCTGTAGCAGATCACAATGTTTGGTTTTTGCTCGAGACATATTTATCCGGAATTGGGGTCTGGCCGGTGTTTGTCTAGAAGTTGCCCGGAGCAGATGACGTCGGAGCTGGGTGTTACCACAGAGCGAGATCCGTTTTCTAGTCGCCTAACTTCTTTTGGTGCCCGCTGACTGGACATTCGCAGATTTAGCCGGAACAAATAAAGGTTCGGCCGGAGATGAGTGTGCCCGGAGGTCGGATCTTGTGGGAGCTCGGTTTAACAGTATAAGCGAGGTGAGGTCGCCAGATCGAGGCGGAGGTTCGTCAGAATTCTCAGAATGAGATTGTTGTTTAATGAGTTCTCGCCGGAGCAAGGTGAGAAGTCATCGGAGTGGAGTGAGAGGTCGTACCGAGGTGGGTTTTGCCCATTACCACATCGGAACACAGTGGTAAGTCGCCGATCGGGGTGGAAGACCACCAAAGTCATCTCGGCCAGATTGAGCTCGTCGAAGCGAACTCGAACTTCATCAGGTTGTGCTGCGAGCTGTATTTGCAGAGTTTAGTTCTCTGGACTCCTTTTGTTAATCCAAGAGCTCGTCTATCGCTTGTGTTTTTCTCGGAAGTCGCACGAGCTCGTTTCAAAGGCTGCCGGAGCGAGCTCGAGGCTGATTGTTGAGACTGCCATCTGGCTCGGTTTTTGGACGAGGTGCGGTCACGTACTGTCCAGAGCTCATTAAAACACTCCTTTGTCTGAGTGCGGGCTTAGTTAAACGAATATGGTACGCTTGGTTTTCCCCCCGCTTCTGCTCACCTTCTTTGCTAGCATGAACTATACAATAAGCAAATTTGTGATTATAGTATGCTGCAAGTATGTTAATGAGGAAGTAATTTTGCATGAGATAATGTATTAGCAATTTTGACTTTACTTCCAGTCATTCGTCTCATTTGTTGATATAACACATTATTAGGCTTTAAGCCACAATCGATTTTACTCTGTAACAAAGTTACTTAAGCATGCTCTCAATCCGTTAAATAATAAAGCTGGGTAAAAAGCATTTATTAAATTGAAATAATGGAGAGAAACGACCTGACGGAGATTTAACGAAGGTCTAGTGAACCCCATTAGAAATTTAACGAAGTTTGTAACGACCGTTATGCGAGGTAGCCCCCGAGTTAACGAAGCTGACGGAAGAAAATATCTTGTCCAGCTTGCACTTGCTGGAATAACACCAAATACACATTGGGTAGTGGGTGTGTACATGTACGGTAGCTTGTACCTTTAATAGAGTAGCCTTTTTGACTTTTGCTTCACATCTTTACTATTCAAGGCATGTGGTGGACACCTTCTTTCCTGACTTTTGCCATTCTTACACAACATCAATAATGCTCCCTTAACTTGTCATACTTATGACAAAAAAGGTGATGGAGACTTTGCCAGATTGTACCAACTGTTCCAGAGATAAACTTGTGCCTGGTGCAATGAGATCGGCCGGAGCTGGATGACGCCGGCGACAGATGTGCCGGATTTTTAGGTTGCAACTGTTACTCATTTGTGCTTCGATTCCAATGATTTTTTCACCTTTGCTTCCGTTTTTTCAAGACAAATCTTCTGTTGGCCTTTCCTTTCTGTTTCAATCAACCTAACCTTCATCTCCATTTTTTCCGGCGACCCAAGCTACTTTCTCCGTCTGAACAAGATGCACCATAACATCATGGTGGCTTGGACAGAAAAATACCGACAAAGATACTCTTTGGTTGCTCCAACTGAGTTGCGGGCTATCCACTTTCGTGGAGTCGCGGCCGACGACTCAGCCGGAACATAAGAGGCTTCACCGGGGATAAACATGTTCGACTATTCCTTGATTTTTTGGCTTCCAAAAAGGAAAGACACAAGAAATGTGTGAAAAGCTGTCCCCAAAAATCAGCTCTACCTCACCATCTGTAACTGAACCTTTTCCCTCTTTTTCCACCGGCGAGAGTCGCCGGAATATGACTTTTTTACCATTTGAAATGATCTGTCTGGTAGTGTATATAAAAGGGGAAAGAAGAAGGAAGAAGGAAAATGGAAATGAAAATTCCATTTCGAAATTAACAGAAAAGAAATGGAGTATGAACTCTGCCTATGGATTTTTGTGTTTAAAAGAAGAATGAACCAAGAAATATGGCAGAGGCTGCCCAAGTATTTGCATATGAACGGGAATCTATTTCCGGCGACGGCGTACCGGAAAAGATGTCGTTCCCGGCAATGGAACCACTGATGACGCCCTGAAATTTGGGGTCATGGAGATTAGATCTCCAACTTGCTGCCTCCTGCTCCTAGCTGAGAAGATCTGCAAGATGAGCACACCGTTAGGACCAGAGCCGGGTTTGACCCCGGCTTAGGCCCTCGGGTGTGAGAGTAAGACTCTGAGGGAACTAAGAACAAGGCCTTGAATGCCTTGGGTGTGTGAATGTGTAAGAGAGAGGGAGAGGAGAGCACTCTAGAGAGTGTCAAGAGAGAGAGTAGAGAATGAAATCATCTCCTTCACCTTGTATGAGGAGGGGCATATATATGAGGGATAAGGGGTAGTCCCGTCCTTTCAGTGGGTCCTTCATTTTGTACAGGGTAGAAGTAGAGAGACCGTATGAGAGGGGTATAAGGACCGTATGAGAGCGGTACGAGGGTACGTAGAAGTATACCCAAAAAGCCAGGGTTCATCAAGTGGTAGTGTTAATAATTGTCAGCCATTACACTGGCACTTTTTAACATGATAGTGGCACTTATTAAAAAGGGTTAATTGCAATTTAGACCCTGAAGTACCATACCACCCTTCCATGCGAACCCTGGTATGTTATTTTTGTCAAATCGGGTCTTCATGATTTAAAAACTCGCCAAATAAGGTATTTTTGACGGATTTCGTTAGAAAGTCAGTTATGTAGCATGTGCCATGCACGTGACTAACGGAATTGGGTGACTTTGAATTGATATTAGCTATTAAGGGGCCTAATGAAAATTCTAAATTCAAAAGGGCTGAAATAAAAACAATTATCAAACTTTTAAAATAAATATTATTAAAAGAATATTTCATTGGATATAAATAAGTAATTACTTCATTAATTATTATATTAATATTATAAAATAATTTTTATTTCCAAATTTTATGTGAGGAATATAAATAATTAAAAAAAATTATAATGATTTAAAAATGAAACAAAAAATATAGGGATAGTACTATATTTTAATTAAATATGGAGCATTTATTTGTGAGGAATATAATTAATTTTTTATTTTCAATTTTTTATTAATATCTACTCCCTCCGTCCCACTCGAATTAAGACAAAATTCTATTTTGGGTGTCCCATTCGAATTAGGACAACCTCAAAATGGAAGTGTTTTATTTAATGGGACCCACATTCACACTCACAACAATTTTCCACTCATTATTCTCTACCCACTTTCTCTCTCCTATTTTACTTTTTATACTCACATCACCTACTCCACTCACACTTTTTCCTTAATCCCCGTGCCAAACCCAAAAATCCTAATTCGGGTAGGACGTAGGGAGTATATCCACAAATTTTTATAGTTTTAAAATTTATATTTATTTCTTCAGTAAAAATTTATAAAAAAACAAACATTTTAGATATAAATAAATCAGTTCCTTAACAATTTTTTAGCGTATTGTTCGAAAGATTAAAAAACCACTTTTCATCAAGAAGAAAAAGAAAAAAAAATAAAGAAACCCAGGCAGGGCAGTCAAACTCCTTCCAAAACTCCGGCTAACCTCCCACCCATTTCAACAAATTCAGCCAATTGCACACCCTCTTTAACAAATCCAGGTAACCCATTACCCACTCCTTCAAGAAACCTAGCTAACCCCTTCATACTTCATACTACAGGACCACCAGATTCCGACGGTTCTTTTTCCAGATTCCGGCGATTTTTTTCCAGATTCCGGCGATTTTTTTTCCAGATTCCGGCGATTTCTTCAAAATTTCCAGATTCTGGCGAGCCCTCTAAATCTCTTTTCTCGTCATTTTCTGGTTGGATTCTTCCTAAAATATTACAGATCTATGGATTTCGTTCACTTTTTGAAAGTTCCAGAAGGAAAATGGCTTGATTTGCTGTCGGAATTTCTCAATTCATCTTCTTCTTCGTTTTTCGGCGCGTGCTCCGGCGGCTCTCTTCTTCTCCATTGAAACCAACCCTTCCCCTCTTCCCTCTATTGGCTGGAGATGGTCGAGAGAGGAGTGTGTGTGTATGTGTGGTTTGTCTGAGTGAGTTAGAGAGAGAGTGTGTGTGTGTCTGTGTGTGTGTGTGTGTGTCATTTGAAACCATCCCTTCCCCTTCTTCTTCGTTCACTTTTTTTTTCCCATCCCTTGTGTTTTGAATACGTCATTTATAACCCCTTCAAACTAAATCGCAATTCAAAGTCACCCAATTCTGTTAGTCACGTGCATGGCACATGCTACGTAACTGACTTTCTAACGAAATCCGTCAAAAAGGCCTTATTTGGCGAGTTTTTAAATAATGAAGACCCGATTTGACAAAAATAACATATCAGGGTTCACTTGGAAGGGTGGTATGATACTTCAGGGTCTAAATTGCGATTAACCCTATTAAAAATGCCAGTGGTAGTGTCAGTGTACATGTGTTGACACTTTTTTATACTACCACTGTCACTTACGATCAGCGCTAAACAACTTCCCGTTAATTACAAAAATGCCACCGCGCCAAAATTAAAAACACGTTTTACGCCACCTTAACGTAAAACACATTTTTTCCCAGATTTTCTCATATAAATATATATATATATATATATATAGGTGCTCAAATGAGAACCTAAATATCGTGAGAATCGTGAGAACTTGGATACATTAGGTAAGAACCTAATGTATCCGAGTAATGTATCCAATGTATCCAAGTGAACCATTGGATACATTAGTTTTTACCTAATGTATCCAAGTAATGTATCCAAGTTCTCACGGTTCTCACGATATTTAGGTTCTCACAGGAGCACGACCCTATATATATACTCCCTCCGTCCCAGCACAAGTAGGACTTCTTTCCCTTTTAGGCCGTCCCAGAACAATTGAGACTACACAAAATGGAAATGTTGTATTATATTTATATTCAATCAGCCCCACCATTTAACACCACTCATTCTCTCTCTTCATTTTCCACCACTCATTTTATTCAACCAACACTACTATTTAGACCCTAAAGTCATATACCACCCTCCCAAACGAACCCTGGAGTTTTTTTTTCGCCATATCAGACCTTGAAGTGTAAAAAAGTCGCCAGTTAAGGTCTTTTTGACGGATTTTTTTTAGAAAAGTCAGTTAAGTAACATGTGTCATGCACGTGATTGATAAAATGGATGGATTTGTAATTGATATTAGCTACTAAGGGATTTAGTGAAATTCTTAAAACTTAAAGGGTTAAAAAAAAATCAAATGTACAATATTTTTCTGCATATTTAATATATCAAAAAAATTTACCAAAAAAATATAAGTACAATTAAAAATAAATCTTAGATTTGGAATTGATTGAATTAAAAAAAATCAATAAAACCTTTAGTATTTTTAATAATATTAAAATTTAAAAATATATAAAAATTAATCTTTTTGTTTTTGTTTCTTTCTTTTAGTCATTTTTTATTTGTCTTTATTTATTGTTAATGTAATAATTAGTAAGATAAATTTTTATATATTTTTAAATTTTAATGTATTAAAAATAATAAAAGTTTTATTGTAATTTTTTAATTAAATCAATTCCAAATCTAAGATTTATTTTTAATTGTACTTATAATTTTTTGGTAAAAAATTTGATATATTAAATATTGAGAAAAATATTGTACATTTGATTTTTTTTAACCCTTTAAGTTTTAAGAATTTCATTAAAGTCCTTAATAGCTAATATCAATTACAAATCCATCCATTTTGCCAATCACGTGCATGACACATGCTACTTAACTGTTTTTTCTAACAAAACCCGTCAAAAAGACCATAACTGACGACTTTTTTACACTTCAAGGTCTGATCTGGCGAAAAAAAAAAACTTCATGGTTCGTTTGGGAGGGTGGTATATGACTTTATGGTCTAAATTGTAATTAACTCTTAAAATTAAGAAAAAGTAAATATTATAATTATGAAAAGTAAAGTGAGAAAGATAATGGGTATGGAGTTTTTATTGTGAGAATGATAAGTGTGTCTCATTGCCCATTTTAAGTAACATAGCAAGTAAGAACTTTAGGCTGAGACAAAAAAAAAAGTAAGAATATTAAGCTAGGAACTAAAAACTTAAGGTGAGACAAACCAAAAACAAAGTAAATCAGGAAATTTGGGGGAAAGTAATTCCTCCATTAGTTATAAAAAGTTATGTTCTTAAATATACGCACTAGGTGTTTTAAGGCCTAACTTGTGATGACGCCCTAACTTTTGGGGTCAATGAGATCTATGATCTTCGAGTTTTATGCCTACTGAACCTGGAATCACAACACCAACAACACACCATTAGGACCGGAGCCGGGTTTGAATCCGTCTTAGGCCCTCGGGTGTGAGAATAAGATTTCTGAGTCGGTCTTGTGAAAAACGCGTTTTACACTAAGCTATGGAAAAATATATTTATATTTTTTTCAAATTGCCTTCTCTAATATTATCATTTGCCTGCTCTAATATTACAAAGTGTCTGTTGTAATATTACACTTATAAATATTCAAGCAGACACTTTTATACATTCAAAGAGTCACTTTTAGAGGTAGTGTTAAGGTTGTCTATCTTAGTATTACAAAGTGCCTCTTGAATTATTGAAAAATGCCCCTTAAATTATCAACAAGCGCTTAGTTGGTTTTTAAAATTTTCAAAACAAGTGTCTGCCCTAGTGTTAAAAAGTGCCTCATGTAATATTGACAAATGCTTCATGCAGTGTAAAAAAGTGTCCGGTGAGTTTTTGTAAGTGCCAAACGAGTTTTTCTAAGTTCTAAAACAAGTGTCTGCCCTAGTATTAAAATGTGCCTCCTATAGTATTGCAAAATGCCTCCTACAGTGTAAAAAAGTGTTTGGTGAATTTTCGTAAGTTCCAGTTATTTGCAAAAATGCCAGCGCGTCTTTTAATAACGTTCCGTTTATTTACAAAAAAGCCACCCCGCATATGGAAAACACGTTTTACGTTAAGATGAGTGTAAAACGCGTTTTTCCTAGATTTCCTGAAGATTTATGAGGAAAACCAAGTGAAGGCTTGGAATGCCTTGGGTGTGTATGATTAGGTTAGAGTACGTACCTTACCCATGGGGGCGGAAGAGAGTATTTATAGGTGGTGAGAGAGGATGAAGAGATAAGATCTAAACATTAACCGCCTCTGTCCGTGCTGTGCCATGTGTCACAACCCCATTGGTTTGTCACGAAAGGACGAGATAAAGGGGGAGGATATCCTTACTGTATGTCAGAGTCATGGCGTCGTGTGAGGGGCTCGTGGGTGTCGTCCCTATGCAACGCTAACATCCTTTTTGGCTTTATTTACCACTTGTAAAGTGTTAGGTACGGTCATGGGGTATGGGGACAGGAGTCCGCAGGCTTGATCTCGAGCTTAGAATAAGGAGTTCGGGGATAGCCCTCTTCGGTATGATGTCCGGGCTGCCCGGCCTGCAGGGACTGGCCGGTAGTTCTCGGTCTTAAGTCATTAGCGGTCTGGTTCACTTTGGTCCAATTTAGCTATGTCTCGGTGACATCTTGAACCATGCCGGTTTATTTCCTCTATCCCAGTCTGGGGGGTCTGGGCTCATCAGTGACCCTTAACTCCGAGAGTTAAATTATTTATGATTGACTCAAGGAGTTAAACTCAGGGTAAGGCGCAGACGCGGAGGGCATGCAATTAATCTACGTATCAGCAATCTCAGTGATTTCCTTATGGCGAAAGGATAAGTTGAAGTGGGTCCCGAGTGTTAGACGGTTGCGTAGGCGTCTGGTACACGAAAGGACGTTTTGCAGTTATCCGCACGCGCCATTAATGCTGTACCGCCGTGTTTTTTTTGACACTTTGTGACTTTTAACATTAACACTGACATTTACCATTTATGATGGAGATACGCACTTGCCAATTACTTATAAAAATATCACCGCCTGTTAAAAACAATTAACAATTATTTTGAAAATGCCAACACTTATAAACAATCTGTTTTTTCTACATTTTTGACAAAACCTACTCTTGCATTATGTGAGTAAAACATGAAGATCTCCTAAGATAATACTCACTATGTCTTAAAAAGATAGTCTATTTTGGAATTTTGACGGTTTGACCAAAAATTATTATCAACCTAATTATCACAATAAAATTTTAAAATTTTTCATTGATAAATCACTTGATGATTAATCAAAAACAAGTTTTAGAATACCACAAGGATGGTTAGATTAACATTTATATTTAGTCAAAATTCATTTGTATTGACTGTCAAAAGTAAAAAATGGACCATCTTTCTGGAACGGAGGGAGTAATTAGAATCAAATAAAAATTAAAGGCACTGTAGGGGTAAATTTGTGATAGAGTAGAACATCTTTTTTCCGACAGTTTTCCCAAGTCTATTTGTTGAGGCTGTGGTTCAAATCGGAGTCTCTTTAAAATCTTAAATCCCAAATACAAACACCAATCAATCCCCCTTTCCTCTCTCTTTGTTGTTCGGAGCTGTGTATCATTGACCAATCTCCGCGTCTGTAGGTACACTTTTCCCGCCTCTCTCTCTCTCTCTCTCTCTGATTCACAGATCACAATTCTTGCTTCTGTTCTTGATTTCTTTTTTTGCATCTACAGTTACTGTTTTCAAGTTCATTAGATTGGATCTTTTACAGTCATGGGTTATTCGTCAAATCTTTAATTGATTTGCTTTTTGCTAGATTCGAACTTAGTTTTAGTTAGTCTTGCTTTAAAGATAAGGTTTTGATCCTGAATCTAAGGTCGCATTCAAGTTGATCTGTTAGTTTTTAATTGATGGGTTTCTGGGAGTTGGTCTGAATTAACTATTGGGGTAGTTTGATCTGTGATTAGATTTGATGGTTTCGCTTTCGCGACTAAATTTTATGTATATTTGATGCAGTGTGTAAATTATACTTTTTCTTTTTGTAGTTTATATTGTAGTTTGTATGATGTGATTCTGTGTTGTGCTGCTTGGCGATGAGTTAAATCTTTCGGTTATGTGGTTGGTTCTTGTTGTGTGTACTGATTGTTTGAGTTTTATTCAGTTGCTGAAACCTAGAAACCGATTTAGAATTGATGGATCTATAGATTGTTATCATTTCATGTTCGAATTGACGTAAGGTTCCCTATAGGAATTCTTGATTCTCTTTAGGGAGATTTTGTTTTCTTTGTCTTACTGGATATATTTTTTACATGTTATGACGAAGATTTTGGTCATCAAATAAGGACGTAATGGCTTTTGAAGTTTGAATCTTTAAGTAATTTAGCCCGTATTGCTCTTAGTCCTTCTCCATCTTTGTTGTCATTTCAAACAAACGACATATCACTCCTTTTTGACACGATCTTTTCACACCATGGAGAACTCAACATGTGAAACACAATGCAACTTTCGCAATCACAATTTTAGCCGGTATCAATGCAAGCGGGATTATTAAAACCTGCGACTTGCCAAAATTTGGGCTCTGATACTATCAATAGTTTTGTGAAGGCTTTTCCATTCTTGTTTATTTCGTACCCCCTCATCCCGAAATGATAGTCCCACTTTTTAGTGGCTAGTTTGATTAACTTTAACAAAAAATTAGAAATAAAATAATTATCCCAATCAAATTATAAATTTTTTTGTTGATACACCTTATAAAATAGTACCAATAACATTCTTAGATTTTCATTATGATAATTAAATTACCCAAAATTATCGGTCAAAGTTCAATCAAATTGACAACTAAAACGTGGGAGTATCTTTCCGACACAGAGGGAGGATATCAAGTCAATTTAGATGACAAAGTTACAAATGCCGATATGTATCTTATTCTTACCACGCGATCTAAGATGACTCTTAATCATATCATATGATTGATATGTATTAATAACTGCACAACTCTTATATGTTCAAGGTACATACTTCCTAATCAGCCATGGCATATCATATATACATCATCTATGGTTTGATGGTAGGCTAGGGCCCTAGGCCTATTTGGCCCATCTGGATCTCTGTCCAGCTCGTTCCGCTCTTGATCTCAATCATTGGCGGATTTATAGTGTTCGGTGGGGGTGCAAGTGCACTTGCAGGACTTTCATATTTAAGAAGGAAATTTTTTTATATTTATGGAGTATATATTATTAATGCACCCATATAACATGAAAACTACCTTGTTAAGTTGGTTAAAGCATAATATTTTGGTTAAGAGATAGTGGGATCGAACCCCACAAATGGTCTTTTAAACTTCTAACTTTAAATGCTTTTATTTTCCCCTTTAATTTGTGCCAATTATTAAATCCATACCCCTTCAATTTGGGTTTATTATTATTAGCCCCTTCATTTTGAATCAATTATTATATTCATACCTTTTCAATATGGGTGTATTACAAAATTTATCTGTTGTCTCCAATTTGACACCCGCTGAAAGAAAGCTCTAGATCCGCCACTGGTCTCAATCTCTAAACGAGAGGGAACGAGCCGAGATCGAGCTGAGTGTTCTGATCTAGGTTGGTGATTCGACCAAGATGTGAATATGGTAGTCTGAGTGTGATTAGGAAGGTTGTTGCTGTGTTATTTAGGAGGCAAATATGGCGCTCCCTTTGTCCCAACATGATAGTCCCATTTCTCCTGTTTGGTTGTCCATAAAGTTAGTCTCAATTCCAAAATTAAAGCTTCAAAATCATTGGATTTTCAAAAAGCTATAATGTAACCTTAAAAAGTTTGAAGAGTCAAATGGGTAATATTTTGGGGACAAAGGGAGTATGTATATCAATCGTACACTACGATTAGGAGTTATCTTAGGAAGTGTGGTAGGTTTAGAAAACCTCGTAGGTCGCGGCATATAAGATTTTGCACTATTCAATAGACTTTGCACGAACGGACCTAAAAGCTTAAGTTGTCAAAAGGGGCTCAACAATGTATATCATGCCTTTTCACATTTTCATTACTTCCATTAAGCAAAAGTAAATGCCATTGATTCTGTTTCATCGCTCTTTTTCGCTGTGCACACTTGAACTTTGAGTTTCCGTACCAGTCACCACGTGGTGGAAGCCCATCACTATCAATAGACTCACTGGAATCACCGTCACTTGATCAACACCAATAATCACAGCACCTACTTGCATCAAAGATTTTAGTCAAATCTATGAAAGTACTCCAAATTGAGGGGGGGGGGGGGGGTAAGAAGGTGAGGAGAGCAATGCCGACAGACCAATTATTAAACTTTAAGTAAATTGTCGGCTAACACTATGATGAACTGAGGAAATTTTCGGTCAAGAAAGGCAATGAATGTGAAGAGATGATGATTGCATTACACTTCTCAAATTATGGAGTAAACAGACCTGCAATACTCCGAGAAGAAAAAGTTCTTTCATCAATGTTAGCTTCTTCACAGAATATTCTCAACTTTACTATATACTCCCTCCGTCGCATAACAATGTGCACATTTTTTTGTTTTGCACGGGAATTAAGGAGGGAATAATAGTGGGTAGTTGGTGTGAGTATGAAAAGTGAGGAAGGAGAGAGAAAGTGGGGTAGGTAATATTAGTGGATAGTTGTTGTGACTTGTGCGTATGACAAGTGGGCCCCATTGAATAAAGAAATATATAAATTTCCATTTAAGGAATGTGTGACTTATCAATGGGACGCCTAAAGAGGAAGTTTGTGCACATTGTTATGGACGGAGGGAGTATAATTTTTATTTGAGAAATATAAAAACTAAGTGTACACCTGATTCTTTCTTGAATCATACGAGTAGTTCTTTTTAGAATTTGAGATTACAGTTGTTATTTATTTTCCCTTAATATTCACTTTACTTTGTGAATTTTGAGCATCCCATAATGAAAACCCAAAGAGAAATCCCTTCCATATTTTGATCTTGAGTTTCTAAGTAATGATGTTTCATCCCTCCCCAGTCTTCACTATTAAAATATCAAGCGTAAGTAATCTCAGAATTGATTCATCTCCTGTCTCTTTAGTGTCAAGTGTTCATGATATATCAATATGGACCTAATTGTTACATTTTATGTCTAATCTTAAATCATATAGTTTCATTTATTTCATCATATTTAATCTTGTGATTTCTGAAAGTCATGATAATCTCCTTGGCACAGGAAAATGGCATCCAACAGTGGCCAAAATGGAATCCAACTCTTATTAGCTGCAGAGCAAGAGGCTCAGCAAATTGTCAATGCTGCCAGAAACGGTAACTCGTTTCTCATGATTTGAAATCTAATTTTTCTTGTTGCTATTGATATTGTTATGTTTGGGGCATATCCTCTAGAACGGTGGAAACCCTCGTGCTGTTTTGACTCAAACTCAATACCTGATTTTGAGCTCTAAATTTACAAGTGCCTTATTCCTGCTTTGGTTCTGTTCTCAGCAAAGTTGGCTAGACTAAAACAAGCTAAAGATGAGGCAGAGAAGGAGATTGCTGACTTCCGTGCCCAAATTGAAGCCGACTTTCAGAGAAAGCTCACCGAGGTATAACTAAAAAAAAATACATATTGATTTGTCTTTAACTCATGCATATTAATGAAAACTGTCTGGTTGAATCAACCGAAGATTTATAGTCCATCCGTCCCATAACAAAGTACACAGGTACATTTAGGAACGAGAATTAAGGAAAGATGTTGGAAAAGTAGACGTTGTAAGTGGGTAGGAGAAAAAAGTGGGGGAAGGAAGAGTTGGTGGATAGTTGTTGTGAGAATAGCATTTGGGTCCCATTAATAAAGAAGTGTTATATATTTTTCCCTTTTCGAGAAAGTGGTATTTTCCAATGCGACACCCAAAATGGCAAAATGGGTACTTTGTTATAGGACGGAGAGAGTATAACTTTAACATCTCTGTTATGAACTCCAGTTCAAGCTCTGATCATTGGCATGAATTATATTGGCGATTCTAAAACTGTATCAATAATGCAACAGACTAGTGGAGACTCAGGTGCTAACGTGAAGCGTCTCGAGAAAGAAACAGATGCAAAGATTAATCAACTGAAGGGTGAGGCTGAAAGAATCTCTGATGACGTAGTCAAGATGCTTCTGACTCATGTCACGACTGTAAAGAACTAAAGATCCCATTGGTGAGCTTGGATTGTTCGAAAGGTGTGAGTGATCTCTCCTACTAGTCCTTTCTTGTTTGCATGGTAATTGTGAAACAATTCTTTCCAGTTTGTACCTTAGTACTCCATATATCTTGCCGTTTGTATTTTGCGGTAATTGGTTGAATAAAATAGTTTCAATTTGCAGTTCTGCATTAGTGCTCGACACGTGCAAAACTTCTTTATTACGTTTATTGGAAGATTTTTTCGTGGGGTAGCATGAGACTTTATATATGTATTTCAGATAAATAAACCAATTATTTATTATTTAAGTTTCATTTACGTCATTTAACTATTTGCTGCAGCTATTTGTTCTGCTTTGTGTATTCTATAGTTTTGACCATTATACTATTTGGAGTAAGCAATTTGACCACCAGATTTCTAACTTTTCAAATGTGGCTAGTGTACTAATGATATAATTGCAAATGTGACCCAGATCGATAGCCTCAGTTTAAATCTTAACGAAGTCCATGTTGGAGTCAAAGGGAGTTAAGTTTTACACAGACGTTATTAATTTGGTTCACATTTGCAATTAAATCATTAGTACACTAGTCACATTTGAAAAGCTAGAAGTTTGGTGGTCAAATCGATTACCCCGAAATAGTACTGCCTCTGTCCCTAAATGAGTGTCCATTTTCAAGATAACTTTGTCCCAAAATGAGTGTCTTTTTTTAACATATTTGTCCCTAAATGTTTTTTTTTCGATTTTTTTTTTCACCGTACGTGCAAAACTAAATGTTTGGAAATGAGATTACAAGATTATATATGAATCTTTGCTAGCTAATTGTACATAAAGTTGAGATTTTCATTGTCCCTTAAAATGAAATTTGGACACTCATTTAGGGACAGAGGTAGTACAACGGTTTCTGCTTTTTTCAAGCTCTCCCGAATTGCGTGTGCAGTTTGATGTTTTGGTTTGGCATTTTCATCAAATAGTTTCATCAGTTTGATGTAGTATGCCTTGGTGTAGTTGAGCAAATGGAACTATGTTAGCCATGAATTGAGCAATTCTGTACAATGGCTAATTGTACATGATTTTATTCGCATATAGGAGATAAAGGGTTGGGATGGAAAGTTAAGATGGGATATTTAATGTACAGATCTAAAACTCGAGGTTCACCCTTGTGGATGCGCATATTCCTGTTAATCTTCCTTAGGATGGCAAGAACGAAAGATCCAAAAGGATTTGCTCTACCACTATCCCACATGCGAATAGGCCCACCCCTAACAAAGCTGGTTTCGGTCCTGATAATACCTTCATATCACCATCATCATCATCATTCTCTCGGTTATATATAGACCATGCCATTGCTGGTGGAAGTACTCCATATAGTATTGTCATGCAGTAGCCTCCCTGTTCCAAAACCCGAGTCATACTTTGTGAAGGATTCCATGAACAAAATTGTTCGGGACCAACCTACACCATTGTTTGTGTGTTCGTGTGTGTGTGTTTGGATACCCACTTACAGCTATATCAGTTGCAGAAGTGAACACATCTGGAACTGTTGTTGATACAAAGAGAGTTGGAGCTATGACCATTGTTGTTGCTATGAGTCCAACTTTGTTGTTTCCCCACCATTTCTGTAGCACCCCATCCAGTTCCTTTGGTGACTGTTAATATTTACGCTATACATAAAACAGGATATGTGTGTGTGTGCGCTCGCGTGTGTAGATGGATAGATAGATGGATGTATATATACGTAGAGTTGATTCATTGAAACTATACTTACGTTAGATACAATTTGTTTCGGGGAAGAATACCAAGTCAGGTTGTTAAGTTGCTCCTTGAAGAACTGTGAGAAGCCAAGGAGAGTGCCAATTATGGAGGTTCCAACTGCTAGAAGTGAGAAGCCCTCTACCATGACTGGAACTCCGCTCCATGGTACACTAGATATTAGAACTATAAGGTGTTAAATGCAGAGTATGTAGCACTAGCCATTTTTCTTTATACTCCCTCCGTCCCAAACAGGACTAACTTTCTGGGAGCGAGGGAGTATATTTTTGGGAAACTATCACCCCGGCCCAAATGGGATTAACTTTCTAGGACGAGGTAGTGTATTTTTTCAAGCCATTGATTCGAGGCACACCCTTAAACAGTTGATACGGTCGAACCTAGTATGTGTAGCAAACTAGGATTGAATTACCTCATAAGCAACTCAACGGGATCTGAGAATTGGTCAGCCTGAGAAGAGAGACCAAGGGCAATCCCGTCCCAAACAAGTATCCCTACCAATGGTACAACACTTCCAAGTAAAACCGATGCCCTTATGCGTCTAATATCACCTTCCAGGTACGCGCAAAGAACTGCAAATACCTTGGTATCATAATCAAGAATTAATAATTCTAGCACAAAAAAATATAGTATTATTTAACTTACCGGGAGCTAGATCATGATAAACCAAGGAGAATATCATGACAGGGATAGTAGCCGGAACTTTTCCCCAGTCCCCATTTCCCTCAAACCCTGACCACCCGCCAAACTTGATAGCTAAAGTCTCGATTGCTACAAGTAAACCTATCATTGTGACAGTAAGGACTTGATTGGCTTGATCCGTGATTCGGGTCCCCACCAATGGAGATGAGAATTGCGAAAAGACCAGTGAAGAGCACGCCTGAGATTGATTCGGGAAGATTTATGAGATGGTTAAGTAGCTCGCCTGATTTTGAACTGTAGGCAATCATTGATGTGTAGCCTAAGAAGACATAGGTTATGGTGGCTAGAGCTCCTCCCCATTCTCCTAGTGTTTCTTGAGCCATGGTTCCGAGTGAAATGACCTCCAACTCCTCATCGTCTACTATCATCATCATCATGATCTTCTTCTTCTTCTTGAGCAGTTTTACATTGATTTCGACTAGTAAAAGTGCTTCGATTAGAAGAAAATACCCACAACATAGTGTCAGAGATATCGAACTTGGAAGTAAACCCTGCAATGTTCAAAGATTTAATCTTAGGCCTCGTTTGGTGGGTGGGAATCTAAGTCTAGGAATGGGTATTCGATTCCTAAGCAACACTTAACTGTGTTTGAATAGAGTTTTAATGGATAAGGGAATGGGTATTTGATTTCTATGGGAATCGAATACCCATTATATAATGTCATCCGATGAGGGATGGGTTTTTGATATCCATTCCTTAGGAATGCTTAGGTGGGAAACCTGACTTAAAAAATTTGATCCATGTAAATCTCAAATTCAAATTGACTACGTGGTATTGATAATCTCTGCACAACTAACATCATTCTCTCTCCTAATTTCATAACTAACTAGATAAGCTCATAGCCATGCCTTTTTATTATTAAAATTTATCCCAGTATCATCTCATCATGGTTTTATAACTGAGTTCTGGGCACAATAGTTTTTTTTTGCTTAAAAAAAAACTGTTTTTCTTGCGAGGCTCAAGAAGAAAGTGTAATTAATTGATTATTTTTTTTTAAGTTAGTTCACCCGTTTTCATATATATGACTAATTATTTTATTTCAAATAAATAAAAATAAATATTTAATTTTTATCAAAAGTATAAGTTAACATTCATTTTGAAAAGAAAGTAGCATAATATATGAAATTTTATTAATTTCAAAATTAGATATAAGAGATAGTTAATAGAAAAGGAAATTTATACCATGTACATCACGAGATAAAATCCTCTGTACCACAATTTGTGTACCATTTTGTACCACAAGCAATCCAATGGCTATAATAAGTCAGACTAAAATGATTTTAATATCACAAGTAATGCATAGCCGTCAGATCACTTGTGGTACATAAGTGGTACACAAATTGTGGTATAGGGGATTTCATCTCTGTACATCACCAATTAGATAGATATCTGAACCAAACATGGGACTGGTAACTTAATATCCATTCCTTAATTTAGACAAGAACACACCCAAACATGAGAATGTGCATGTTTAATTTGATCATTCCTGGATTTCAGATACCTAAGTATTACATGCCCATTACCACACATCTATTCACGCGTGCCAAACGAGGCCTTGAGGTTATACTTTAGCACCTTATATAGTTATATGTATGTATATATATATATATATATATATATAAAGAGAGAGAGAGAGTTACTGCAGGAGAGGTTTTCTTAGGAAGAGCGAGAATCCCGGAACCAATACTTGTTCCGATGATCAGAGCTACTGCTCCGGCCACCGTCCCTTTTTTCTTGGTAGGTTCCTCTTTCAATTGTACAACAACACAGTTCCTTCTGTTTGATGCAGAAATCTTGAAACTCTTGGATAATATATTTCCTTTGACTTTATAACAGGGTGTACAAGCATAGTAACTGCTGCAAACAGCAATAGAAGCTTATAAAAGTATTTCATACTCCCCCGTCCCAAAATGATTTTCATATTTTTTTTGGCCGTTACTACGAAGGAACTTTGAGCAATACTTTTAGTTGATTTAATTATTCTAATAAAAATCGAAAACGTGTTATTGATAGATCAATGATCATCATCAATACTATCGATAACAAGTTTTAGATTTTCATTAGGATAATTAAATCAACCTAAAATTATTGCTCAAAGTTCCTTCGTAGTAACAAGTAAAAACGTGTGAAGATCATTTCGGGACGGAGGGAGACAATAAACTTGATGGGGAGAGAGAGAGAGAGAGAGGGGAGTTACATCATACATCCTGGTTTTGGAACAAATTGTTTGACTTTGGGAATAACATGTTGACCATGATGAACTCGTCTTTGGGTATCTATGGTTCTTAGATAGAATAAAAGAGGAAGATGATGGAATATAGTG
>JAOWBW010002444.1:0-34249 GCA_026119855.1 Campanula takesimana | reverse complement strand
ATCTTACGAAGATAGTGAATTTACCTTAAATATGATAAAAAACAATTTTATTTAAATAAAAGTATTTTAAGAAAAGATTTACAAGTAGACACAATGAAGAAAATAGAAAAATTTTTCCAAATGTATGATACCAATGAACAAAAATTAATAAAAGAAAGTACTACGAATTTTGTGAATTACAAGAAGATCACATACCATTCTTTGATTTCTTAAAAGATGATTACCTATACAAAATAACTACATTACAGAAAAAAACTACGACGATGGTACAAAGTAGGACCAGATCTTCTACCGACTCACGAAGCATACGAAAACGAAAAACCACCTTTAGAAGTCACTTACTTTAGTAAAGACAATATCCAGTATGGTGCTTACCCTATTGATAAAACTAATCAATTGGACACTGAAGATAAAAAACAAACATCTTTACATTTACAAAATAATTGGACAAACTTATACCTATATACCGTAGGACAACAATTAGATAGAGTTGAAGAAAAAATTGATAATTCTACTAAAAAATTAACCACAATAGGAGATGAAATAGCACAATTAGACGTAGAAATGGGACCCACACCAATACCAACCAAAAATGATATATATATATATATATATATATATATATATACTCCATCCGTTCCAGGTAAGTTGAAACATTTTGCCATTTAGGGATTTAACTTAAGTTGCAACAATCTAAAAATGGATATTTTTTATTACTTTTATAATCCACTCATTTTCTCTCTTCCTCTCAACCACTCATTATTCTCCACTCATTCTCTTTCCTCCCCACTAATTCTCTCTCTTCCTCACTACCTTTCATTCTTAATATAATATTATATCATTAATTTCCCAACTTCAAAATGAATGTTTCAACTTACTTGGAACGGAAGGAGTATATATTTATATATCTCTAAAAAATAGTGTCCCTTATTTTTATTAGTTAACAAAAATTAATAATTTATTTTAATTAAAAAAAATAAATCATAACTAGAAAAAGTATTTTAAATTTTTCAAAAGTGAAAGCTTACACACATTAACTTAAGTCCATTCACACATCTTTACTCAAACAAAATAAAATAAAAAAAAATCCTCCACACTAAAATAATAAGGCCCAAACCCATTTAAAGCCTACTAAAACTCTTATGAAACTCTAACCTTAAAACCAAAATCTCAGCGCCTCTCTCTTTTCATTCTATGCCTTCTCTTTCTCTCTCTCCTAGTCTTCCATAAGAAAAAAATGGTTGCCGCCACATTCACAAACCACTCGGCTGCTCCACCACCCTTTTCTCGTGTACGTCACCTCATCTGACCACCCCATCCGTCGTCTCCACATCTCCTTCTCCTCCGGTCAACTCCGGCAATTCCGAATTAGGAAAAAAAAAAAGTCTGTCGCTTGCTTCGCTCATACGACGACAAACCGGCCTGGACCGCCACGCCGCCTTGACCCGCCCAGTCCATCTAATGCCGAATTGCACCGATTTGAAGGAAATTGCTACGGAAGGATACCGCCTAGCGCCCAGGCGCGCCCAAGCGTGCTCCTAGGCGGTTTTTGGAACACTACCATTTTTAAGATAAATTGTGTATAGGCGGGTATTTTATGAAAATGAACTTCATTCCTTCACTCGTACGTCATTTGAACCTTTTCTCATATCTCATGTAACAAACTTATTGGGAGAATCATCGTTGTGATTGATTTTGACCAAAGAGTTGTACCGCATGATACTTTACTTTTCGAGACTTTGATATTTAATTTACCGAGTGGTACTGTATTTGAAAGTAAACTGATATTTAACATAACTGTATCAGTGGGTACCCTTTTGAGATTTTGATATGATCACTAAGTTGAATGATACCAGTCACGAGTAAATACAAGATACATGTCACTGGTAGGGATGGCAACGGGCGGGTTCATTAAAACCGAACCGGCCCTAATGTTAAAACCAATGACCCGAACCCGACCCGACCCGAACCCGAACCGACCCGAAGGCAAGGGGACCCGAAGCGTAGTATAAATTATAAAATTTTCAGCTCATATTTGCTTGAGCACAATCTATGTCTAAGCTTAAATTTTAATTAGTTATAGAAATTAGTTTAAAATCATCAAATGTCACTAAAAAACAACTATAAAAATAAATTGAACAACATATAATATGATTAACTAACATAATATCTTAACTTTATACATGAGGGTGTGGGTCGGGTCGGATCACAACGGGTTAATATCAAAATCCGAACGCGACCCTAACCCGCTCGGGTCATGAAAATTGCAACCCGAACCCTACTTTTTCGGGGCGGATCGCCTTCGGGTTCGGATCGGGTTCGGTCAAATTGCCATCCCTAATCACGGGTGTATATGTGATACCAGTCGCGGGTGTATATGCGATACTTGTCACGAGTGTATAGGCGATACCAATCGGGGGTGTATACGCGATACTTGTCACGAGTGTATAACGTGATACCAATCAAAGATGTATACATAACACTGTCTTTGTGACAATTTGTTTTTGATAAGATTTTGGTTAATGGTTTTTCGGATATATCTTTTGAGTTGGAAATTGATGCATTGTTCAGAGCTTTATCGGAATCGGTCTTTGACCGCCTATGTGATTAGAAGGTTTTGAAAGTATACGGACCTTTGATTATGAAGCCATGAGATTTTGACTTATTTGTAAAAAGTACTTTATATGTTGATATAAAACTCTCTTTTGTTTTGTTAAATGATTTTTGAGCTTTTTTTGTGGTCGCCCATTCTTAAAAACCGAAGGGGCGCCGTATGATCTTGCTGGGAATTTGTTCGCTCAGCCTTTCTTTTCCTCTTTCTTCAAGGTAATAATTAGAAAGAGTGGAAACGACTCGAGGAATAAGTTAAGGCTATCTCAATGGATTATCTAATTTATTATTATGACATTTTAGTGGTTTTAGAATTCATTCAGAGTCGTAATGGAGGTTTTATGATTAATGGTTTAGATTTTTATTATGTTGGAATCCTTTATTTTGTGAAAAGAGATTATTGGATTTTGGAAGGTATTTTTATTTAGAGTTTGATTGCGGTTACGTACTCAAATACTGCGCTAAAGGTTTAGGCCCGATTTTGGGTCGTGACACAAACTTAACATGGGTAAACAACTTCATCATCTACTTAGAACTCTAATATTATATTAGAGTTCGGTCATTGTTGGGTATGCTTATTATAAACCACTCCTATTACCTTAATTTGATTGATGCCATAACCTTATTTTACTCTTTGTGGACTTTAGGATATATTGTAAGAAGTACTTGTACTTCATTTAGAATAGTCCACTTTTAGTTTGATAGGCTTAGCAGATTAGGACCCTCAATTTTTCTAAGTCTGGAGATTTGAGGTAAGGCCTATGCCTACCGCATTAAGCTTGCCGCATGACCAAGGTTACCTCACTACATCACATCTACCGCATAGATGATTCCTACAGCATGGCTCATCCTACCGCATGGAACCTTGGTTGAAGAAACTCAAGTTGGTTCAAACTTAATCATGGTCACACTTGTGTCCTTACCTTGATTAGTTTAGAACGTTGCAAATTCAAATTTCAAATTTGAATACAACTGTTATCATAGTACAGTTGGACCACCATGACTCTGCAACAAAAAGACAACTCAGACTGAGCTCTAATTAGAATTCAACAGCTCATTGTCCTTCAACTTGGACCCCAAATATTTCAACGGCTAGTTTCTCCTTCAAGGCTATAAATAGTCCTTGAGTTCTTCATTGAACTCACGCTGAGATTCTAAGAGAGAAATTGATGTTGAAATTCTTGGTGATTGAAGATCATACCCAAGATTTCCAGAATCCTTCGAATCTTCACGCACTCAACCTTCAAGTCTTCAACAAATCTCCAGCAACCTTCAAGATCAAATCTCAAGCCTCATCACACAAGTTTTATTAGGCTCTAAAATCATATAGATCCAAAGAGCTCTTGATTCTTACACACACACTCACCCCGATTGATCAATCACATAGATTGAATCATTAGGGATACACTGGTCTAAGTCTAGGATTGTTCTTCATAGAAATAGGTGTTGATTCAATACTTCATCTCTGTAATCTGTACACAATCGAATCAATATATACCTCATTCAAAATCCAAGACTAACCATCTTGGTAAAGGACGTAGATCTTTTAACATATCGAACATTTGCAAATCATTGTGTCATTTACTTACTACTCTTTATTTTCTGCACTTTACTTTCAAGTCTTGTTCATCTTATTATTATTGTTCATATTAATCTTGTTCATCATATATATATATATATATATATATATATATATATATATATATATATATATATATATATATATATATATTTATTCCCATCAAATTTCATCTTTATGGGGAAAAAAAAAAAGCTCATCCTGTTTATCAAATAAAAAAATTACTCCCTCTGTCCCTAAATAAGTGTCCATTTTCAAGAAACCTTTGTCCCAAAATGAGTGTTTTTTTTAGCATATCTGTGTTCCTAAATGTGTTTTTTTCGAAAAAAAATTCTGGTCTCTTTATACGTACAAAACAAAAATTATTAAAACATTTCCCTTCTCATCATTTTCCATGAACACCCACCCATCCTCCACTTTAAACCACCATGCCACCACCGTTCACCACCATCTAACACCTCCACCACTTAGAACCACCATAGCTACCACCGGCCGCCACCATTTGTTGGGTTTCCAAGTAACATGCGCAGCGGAATATAACAATTAAAATTTTAAGAAACCCAAAGCCATGGATCCGTTCATATGATTAAATCAAATACAACACAATGAATAAAGGAAAAACTAACCCTTGATGACTATCAAAGTTTTCTTTGGTCTTGGTGGAGAAACTTGAAACTTTATCACGGACAAAATCACGAACTTTGTAGATGATAAAATTCACCCTCTAGCGGTGTCCACACTTCGAACGAATATCAAGAGGCTCCTTGATCTTGGTTGCTAGACCAATAATTATGAAACACACTTTCACAATTTAATAAAGAACTATATGGAATTTATTTGTGAATTATTTTGTTCCTCAATCTAGGATGTCTTAGAACAAAATAAAATCTTTCTCAAACTCTTTGAGACTCACAAAAGCACTAGTTAGTATGGCCTGGCCGCATTGGGGTTTTTATACACAATTAGGACCTATTCCAAATAGGTAACTTGTGCCAAAAACCTTTCCTAATCGAATTAGGAATTTTTCTGCCGCCATACCGGGCGCCCGCCTGGTCCAACCCAGGCGCCCGCTCATTTGACCAGAAGGTCCAGATCTTTTTTCCGGACTCATTCAAGCGCCCGCCTGGTTCAACCCAAGCGCCCGCTTGGTTGACCAGGAAGCCCAGAATTTTTTCAGAAATTCCTTTGAGGTCCTTCGACCCTAAATTCCAATATAGTCCTCTTATTTAAGATTCGTTCTATTGTGTGTGACCCTCTAGGATTATACTAAGTTGGCAATGGGCTCAAACATGATCCCATAAGATATGATTAGGTTCTAGCAAACCGTCATACCTACCCAAATAGTATAACTAGATACAAGTTCTCATTCCTTTAGAATATGTCACAATCCTTTTGTCCACGATGTCATTGAACACAAGTCATGGTCAAACAGTCAACTTGTTTTGGTTCAATACTTTCTCGATTCCGAATATGTTGATAATTCAAATGCTATTGATCCAATCAATCCATTTGAGTCCGGCCCGAACATTTTCATCAACATCATTCCTTCGAGGGGCCCAAGCTTGACACCTCTCCGTGGAGGGACAAATCCATTTAGCTTATTATTCTTCCCAACGGGAATCCGATTATGCCAATCATACCCTTTATAACTACCGTGTTAAGGTAGCGTTTGAATATGTCAAACACAATGTTCATCAAGTGGAAGACTATAATAACTTCATGTCTAAGGATTCGAATGACATAACTATTATGAGATATACGTTCGACATAGACCATGACATAAATCTCATACAGGGTCATGTCCAGTACCTTGTTCCAAACAAGTACCCATAAATCTAACATGATCATCCCATGATCATTTAGCCTTTATACTAGTGCTTAACAAGTACTAGGGACGGGGATTATTATAAGTAAACATGAACAACAATAATAATCAAAACATCTCTTTATTGATATGAAACAAATGATAACAATTACAACGTTTATTAAACGTGCCTAGGGCACCACTACCAACACCATTCACCCGTTGTAACCACCACAACCACCACCGAAAATTAACAGAGAAATCAACCCAACAAAATCAAACATACACTCACACACAAACTGAAACACATTCTCAATCAAACACAGTATGTGTAAAAATCCGTCGGAATCTGTAAACATTTCGCCGGAATCTGGAAAATTCGGGAAAGATGGATCAATCATTCTTGTTAATGCTATCAAACCTACTTCACCTCCAAAATCAACTTGACCCTACCACCTCCTTCCTCTCCGACAGTCACGCCGCCGCCGCCTCCTCCGCCACTCCTTCCTCGCTCCTCACCTCCACCTCCGCCGCCCCTCTCCTCTTCTTCACCATCGCTTCCGTCCTCTCTTATGTCGCCTCCTCACGCCCTTCCCCTCCTTCCTCCCCTCCCCCTCCTTCACCCTCCGCCTCCCAATTCTCCGCCTCCGCCACGCATCTGGGCCGAATTCTGGAATCGCTCCCCAGTCCGGCGATAAGTTTTGGGAAAAATCAAATATCAAGTTTGGGGCAAAATTAAATCTTGGTTTAAAAATAAAATCTGAGAATGATGAGGGAGGGAGTGACTGAATAATTTTGGAAGGGTGTGGGCGTGGTCGGAGGTGAGGGAGTGATGGTCGGCGTTGGGTAGGAGAGAGGAGAGGAAGAAATGCGTCAGAATGAGAGAGGGAGAGTGAGGGATTCGTAAAAAAGAGGAGGAGGTAGGGTTTTGTTTTGGATTTAACCCTTCAAATTTTAAAATTTACAGTTTGACCCTTTTTGACAAATTTTCATTTCAATTTCATCCATTTTTATGATCACGTGCGAGGCACATGATATTTAACTGACTTTTCTAACGATTTCCGTCAAAAAGCCCTTAACTGCCGAAAAATTATAATATTGAGCCCTGATCTAGCGAAAAAAAACTCAGGCCCCTTATAGACGCCCCCCCTGGAGTTGAGGCCCTAATCTATCATTAACCCTTAAAAAATTTCCATTTTAAAATTTTGCAATTTTAAATGGATCACTCAAAATGATAAATTTTACAATTTAAAATGGAACGGATGGAGTACAAGACATGTGCAAATGAATGATGACCATGTTAGGGGTAAATCTTACAGCCAATGATTTGTTCAAGTTAAGGAAAAAGAATGTTGTTTGACAGAGATTAGGTTTGAAAATCTGGTCAAAGGTCAAGAATATCATTGGTCTAAATTGTACCCTATGAAAAAAAAAAGTCAGTTGGTTGATACTTTAAGTTTATGACAACTGACAATTTAATTCTAGCTTACTTTAGTATATAAATATAGTTTTCAACATCATGGCTTCTTCTTTCAAAAACAAAAAAACATCATGGCTTCTTCTTTCAGAGAAAAAAAAAAAAAAAAAAAAAACATCATGGCTTCTTTGAGTTGAGTTCTTCCTAATTTACATTACAAAAACTATAAACACCATAAAGGGTTTCTCAAGAAAGTGCCTAATCAAGAACTTCATATCATACCTCTTTCTAATTATGATTAACGTTTCCCTTAATTAAGTTTATTCGAAAATCCAAGAATTTTCTTGATCCAAACTTGGTTTCAGTTATAATCATTTAAAAAGCGACCGAAATTCTTAAATTGATTTGATATTAAGCTAATGATTGCTTATTAGTATAAGCAAAAGAATAAAGAACTAAAATAGACACACATAATGGGGTTTGGGATCGCTGCCCCCTCTAGTTTGTTGATCCGCTGCAGTGGTCTTTATGGATTTGGGTCACATATTTTTATACAGGTAGTGATTAATTGAGATTTAATAGACAAAATGTGAAACCCAACCAATAATTTATTATTCCAATATAGATGGTGCATGTACCGATATAGTAGATAAAGAATGGACCAAGTTCGGAATAATGGAGCAGACAAACTAACATAGCATTATGCATGTCCTTTTGATAATAAAAAAGATCGAGGTTAATGTCAGTTAAGTGGACTAAGGGGGACTGATTGAGAGGGAAGGTAGTATTAAGGATGAAAAAGAGAGAGAGTTGGAGTCATTCATACATGGTGAAGAAGAGTTTGAATATGAAAGATTCAATTATATTAATGATATGAGGTAAATATTTATAGGGTTACAATAAGAGGAGATAATCTCCTAAATCTTCTAGATCTATACAAATAATATCTTACTAAACTAATTGATATAATCTCTACACAATATCTCTAAGTTTGGTATAATTGATAATTACAATTATACTTTATATAATACTCCTAATATGCCCCTGCGAGATGGACGATTCTTGGAAAAGTCCAATCTTGAAGAGTGATGCGACGAACCGGTATGATGGAGCGGTGGAAAAGAATGTATTCCGGACGTGCATGTGGTTTTTGATGTGATGGTGGTGGTCGTGTGACCGCATCAGAGGTTGCATCCTTGTTTGTTGGCTGAGCTGCTGGATGTGAGGGCTGGTGTGATGATACCAGGGGTTCATCAGCAAGTTGTTTGGTGAGTATGAAGGTGGTGTAGATGGGAGATCAAGTGTGTCAGGGGTTAGAAAGGGGTTTTAATGCTGATGAGGTGGGTAAAGAGACAGTGGGTCTCGACGTTTGGGTTGTGCCGAGGGTGGTGAGCACCAATGTTGGGTTTCGGCAATTAGGGTTGTGCCGAGGGTTGTATTTTGAGGAGGTATAGATGGGGTTAGGGTGTGGCAGCTAGAGAAGGAGAAGAATAATGGTTTCAACAATTTAGGGTTTTATGTCGATAGTGGTATTTGAGGGTGGGGCGGCTGTAGGGTTGTGTTGCAAGTAGGGTGCACCTGTTTTGGGTTTTGAACACGGCAAAAAGGGTTGGACGTAGGTTGGTGTGGGTGATGGTGTGATTACACCAGGTGTTACAACAGTTAGGGTTTTTCCAAGAAGGGGGATAGTTTTAGGATTTCGGCCATAAGGTTTTTGCCAAGGGTGATGTATAAATATTTGGAGATGGTAAAGGGGACAAAGTTGTGGCGGCTAGAGTTTTGCCGCAAGTTGACATATTTAGGGTTTCGGCCGTTGAAGAGGTTGAGCCGGGGAGGATGGTGGTAGGTGTTGGGTTTTCTTGGGAGCATGTTTTAGTCGTGGGGTGTGTTGATTTTGGAGAATAAGAAGAATAATGGTTTCGGAAATTTGGGGTTTTATGCCAAGAGTGGTATTTAGCGGTGTGAGTGGTGGGGTTTTGGAAAGGGGTGATTTCTGAGGGTGGTGTATTGAAGATGAGGTGGGATTTTTGAAGTGGCGGCGGAAACTTGTGTGGTGGTATTGGCGAAAGTGGTGGAGATGGGGTGGAGCGGCTATTTTGCCGCAAAGAGTAGGGCGACTTTTACGGTTTTGCCGCGGGTTTGGTGGAGAAGTCCCATATGGATCTTCTTGTTCTGATACCATATTAAAGATGAGAGAGGGAGATATTTGGAGCCAATCATACATTGTATTGAAGATGAGGGTGGGGTTTTGAAGATGGCGGGCGGAAGCTAGTGTGGTGGTGTTAGCGGAAGTGGTGGAGATGGCGTGGGGCGGCTAGGGTTTGCCACAAAGTGGGGGCGGCTTTTAGGGTTGTGCCGCGGGTTTTTGGCGGAGAAGTCCCTTATGGATCTTATTGCTCTGATACCATATTAGGATGAGAAAGAGAGAGAGTTGGAGTCATTCATACATGGTGAAGAAGGGTTTGAATATGAAAGACTCAATTATATTATGATAAGAGGTAAATATTTATAGGGTTACAATGAGAGGAGATAATCTCTAGAATCTTCTAGATCTATACATAAATATCTTACTAAACTAATGATATAAATCTCTACACAATATCTCTAAATTTGGTATAATTGATAATTACAATATATTATATAATTCATATAGTACTCCTAATAGGTAGGGATCTATCATCTATGATACTCATTTGATAGTTATTCAAATTAGGCTGGTCTCCTTTGAGACCCTTCACGTGAGACTGATTTTGTTGGGCCAATTTGCTCGTCATTTTTTTTGCCTCCAGCTTTTTTTCACGCCATTTTTTTCCGTCAACAAAAACAAATGTAACACTTTTAATAAAAGAATATAACACTTTCTTTCTTTCAAATGTAAGATTTTTTATTTTTTTTGAATATAACCAATTTTTGCAGAAAATGGATTAGGATAACTCCAGAACTAATGTTACATTTTTATAATAAATGAATAGAACCATTTTTTTCTCAATTATAACAATTTATATTCTAAAATGTAACTTTTATTTCTGAAATGTAACAGTTTATTTTTTAAAATATAACCATACGTTTGTATAAAAGGGATCGAGGATAACATTTGATGCAGTATGATGATAAAGTTGGGATAAATATGAGTTTTTTATTTAATTACTTGTTATTTTATTATTATTTTCGGATTTAATATTAGTTGGTTAGTATTTTCAGTATTAGAAGTATATTAGGACTTTATTTTGATAAATTAATGGCCTATTAGGTTACCTTATAGGTTAGATTTTATTTTAGGACGTTATTTCTTGTTTTCCAAGTTTTATGGGTGCTATAAATAGCCTCAAAGTTGTAATCCTAAAATTAGAGTGTTTGATTAATAAAAATTACATTTGCCGTCGTGCAATTATTAGGGTTTTAACCCTTTATCTTGTTTCAATTCCGTTTGGTCCATTCTCGTACCCTCTTTCTGCATCATTTGGTATCATTCTCCTGGTTGATTATCAATGGCCGAACGAGGACGTGGTCGTGGTGTTCGTGGTAGGAGCCATTGAGCGGAACCCAACCAGATGATTCCCATCAAGAACGTGACCTACGTGACATCGAGAAAGACGAATTGCGAAGACAGATTCAAGTAATCCACATCGTGTTGCGCGCTTGGAGATGGAAAAAATCCGACGTCGCCTTGCGCCTTTGGAGGTTCAACGAATCCAAGTCGTCTTACGTGTTTTGGAGATTCAAGTACTCCAACTTTTGTCTGACGCGTTTGGAGGCTTCCACAAACGTGGGCTCTGATTCAGATATGTGGTCTGGTGATGAGAATGAAGAGGATATCAATCTCTTCTATTGGGATCAAGAATTCAGCAACAGGAACGGGGCAGATCCTTAAGGGATATCGGTATAAAGATCGAAAGTCTGAAGTTTGAAGGTAAGGCACATCCTGACGAGTTTTATGGCGGGTTAAATATAAAGTGTTTTTTGAATCGAAGATTTTCGACCTTGTCATCGATTGGTCAAAACACCAATCTATGATGAGTGTAATTGCGAAAGATGTCAATTGTTCATATCTCCTCATATTGACGTAACAATAATTGACGTCGAATTTTTTTTCTTCAAGTGATGAGTTGATGTGGAAGTTTGAGAATGTCCAGATTATTATAAGGATCCATTTGATATTGAAATTCCAAGTATTTCAAAAAAAAAAATCAAAAGATTGATGATTGAGAGATTTTTATTAAATGGATGGGCTGATTGGATGGACATATTGACGAGTAATATCAAGTATAAAGTTCGTCGAAGACTGAAGGAAAAATTTCAAGATGTGTTTCCAGAAGAAACGACTCAAATTCGAGGTCGAATTTTTTCTAAGAAGAGGAGAATGATGCAGTATGATAATAAAGTTGGGATAAATATGAGCTTTTATTTTAATTACTTGTTATTTTATTATTATTTTCGGATTTAATATTAGGTGGTAGTATTTTCAGTATTAGAAGTATATTAGGACTTTATTTTGATAAATTAATGGCCTATTAGGTTACCTTATTGGTTAGGCTTTATTTTAGGACATTTCTTGTTTTCTAAGTTTTATGGGTGCTATAAAATAGCCTTAAAGTTGTAATCCGAAAATAGAGTGTTTGATTAATAAAAATTACATTTACCGTCGTGCAATTATTAGGGTTTTAACCCTTTATCTTGTTTCAATTCCGTTCGGTCCATTCATCGTACCCTCTTTCTGCATCATTTGGTAGAAGTAGTCAACTTTGCATGTAAATTTATTTTGTATATATAATTTTTTTTTAATTAAGTAAATTTTTTTTAATTTTATCATATATTGAAAAAAATCACACATCTATATTTATAGTAATCTATCTATAATAATATAATAACAAGAAAGTGATAAATTTTGCAACAATGAAGGGAAAAATTGTCTTTCAACATTCTAGCTTATTGTACAAGCTTGGTAGTAATCAACCACGGATCGCACCGCATATCAAATCGAACGCCGGATCGAGACAAACAAAAGTTACATGGCATAGCCCTTGATGCATGGTTTAAAAGGCTCAAAAAACGTTGTTTAGGGCCTCAAACAGGCTCCTATTTTTTTTTCATTTTTTTTTTGCATAATTAGGGTTTATTAAGTTTTACAGTTGCCGAACGTTTAAATACTTTACCCTAGGATTTTTGGAGGCAATTTTTGTCGTTTTATGATATTGTTTATTTATTCCAATACTAATGCACCATAAATTAGATAGTCGAGTTTTTAATTATGTTAAATTTCTAAAAAAATTACATTAAAATAATTCAATTATAGTTTTAGAAATATTTCTACTGTTTGAGAGTATATTCTGACTCTTTAAGAGGTTGGCAAGATGTTTCAAATTTTGCGAAATGGAAATTTTTACTTTAGATGTTGTTACTAGCTCAGCTAACGAATATAAATGACATTAGTGTTGATCTTTTATTGAAGAAAATGGTGTTTTTGTTATGGTCAACTATATGTTGCCCTATCTCGCGTCAGATATGCAGCTAACCATAAATTATTCATATGTAACGATACCTTTCTTGTCCAAACTGATGTTATCACTGATAATACTGTCTTCAAAGAATTTTTTCCACAATTATAATGTGTCATTCTTATTCAACTCATCTAAATTTATTCCAATTGAGTATAAGTGGCAGCCCGTGCATCGCATGAGAGTAACACTAATTTTTCATAAAAAGTGTTACATTTCATACGACGAACAACTCAGTTTATTTGTTTATTCAAAAATATGATTTTAAAAAAACAATTGAAAACCATACCATGACCTATCTAGTTTGATTCGTCTCTTCGAGACAAACACAACTATGTTTTCAGTATTTTTTTTCAACTTAATATCTAAATATATTGCATTTAAGTTATTGGAGGTTTTATTTATTAAGAAATACACTTGGTGCATGCCGGAAGACGTGCTTCAAGCTGGGCGGGTTTTTTTTTTTTTTTTTTTAGATTTTTCGTCTGTCAGATGTAATACTTACTTAAACTAAATGTAACAATTATGTAACTTATAAGTAACATTGTTTATAAGTAAATGTAACACCTATTTTATAAAAAAAATAATAATAAAAATCATTTACTTTACTCATCTTTCAATTATAATACTAACTATAATTATGTGTAACACTAACTACAACTAAATGTAATTGTCTTTATACTAAAATGTAATAGTCGTTTTGCAGAATAAAAGAACTAGTGTATTTTGATTTTATTTTTTAAAATGAAATTAACGTTTGAAAAATAACAGTTCACATGAATGTAATTGTGTGTACAAATAAATGTAATACTTTGGTAGAAAAAATTGTAACACATTTCTATAGATAATGTAATACTTTTACATGAATCATGATAAAGTGAACCCATTGTAACTTATAACTTGAAAACATATGGATATAGTTATTATACAAGTAAATGTAACAGTTTTTTAGACAAAATTTAATACCTTTTCATTAAAAATGTAACATATTATTTGAAAAATGTCACACTTTACACTTTTGTAAAAGAAACTATAGTATAATTTTCTATTTACAATTTTACTAAAACAAGTGTTTTTAGTTTTAAAGTGTAAATGGTTGAACAATTACTTTTTTATGCATATGTATCACATTTATGTGCAAACATTGTTGCATATAAGTAACACGTTTATTACATTTATTTATAATTAGTGTTACATTTAGCAAACGAAAAAAAATCACAAAAAAGACACTGTTACTTTTTATATACTCCCTCCGTCCCAACACAAGTAGGACTTCTTTCCCTTTTAGGTTGCTTCAGAACAATTTAGACTGCCCAAAATGGAAATGTTATAATATACGGTATTTATATTCAACTAACCCCACTATTTAACCCCACTATTCTCTTTTTTCATTTTCCACCACTCATTTTATTCAACCAACACTACTATTTACCCCCACTCATTATCTTTCTTCATTTTCTACCACATATTCACTATTTTCTCTTAATTATTGTGTCCACTCCTCTAGTCTAACTTGTGCTGGGACGGAGGGAGTATGTATTTTACATTTACATATACACACTGTTACATATAAGTAACACGTTTGTTATATTTAGTTATAGTAAGTATTACTTTTGGCAAACGAAAAAACACCAAAAAGAAAAATATAAAAAATAAAAATTTTGGACCCTGGGTCATGGGTCCGGTTCATAAGTTGAAATTACACCAATAATCCGAATTCATTACCTTGTCTTTACTAAGGCTATCTATAATGGTTTCAACTAACTTAACTCATTCAACTACCACTTTAACACTCCATATCATCTTCTCTCTCTTCCACCTAATAATTCAACTACCATTTCACTTTCACACCCTACAATGGTTTGGTTTAATTAAATTCAACTTCATTCCAACTCATCATCCTATACCCCACCACTTTTATTTTATTTATATTCTTTATTTTTATGATTAGTATAATAATAATTATTATTATTATTATCATTTATAATTAAAAAAAAATACTTCATACTTAATTAATTTTTTGTAATTGCAATTAAATATGGGTTGAAATTTTTTAAAAAGGTTAATGAAGGATAATTGAGAAATTTATAATGAAAAAAAAGGGTTTTTTTCGGTGTCCAAACCAAATGAAACTTGCATCTATTTATAGGGATTTTTTTAATGAATTTTGGCGAAAAAAAATAAAAAAAATATATATGTGACATGTTCTGACCCAATTGTCAGTGCACTTTAAAATGATAAATATTGTCAGTGCACTTTAAAATGATCAGTTGTAGTGTTTAAGATGACCAATACATTTGTTTTGATGGTATATTTTTTAGTGTCAGTCCATGTGGTAAAGAGCGTCAGTCCGTGTGTTACAGAGTGTCAGTCCGTGTCTTCAGAATGCTGGTTAGAGTTTTGAAGAGCGTTGGGAGGTTTTGAGATGTTCCGATTATTTATAAAAATGCGACCGCGTGTTTTTAAAAGAAGTTCCACATATTAACAAAAATGTCACCGAATATTTTAAAAACACGTTTTTTCCAAGATTTTGGCCTTAAAGAAGATACACAATTGTCAAGTTTCAAATTAGTTACTGAATCCGTTAATATGATTTTTTAATAAAAAGTTGTATTAAAGCATTTAGTTATACACCTACTGGAGTACATTTTTTGTATGTCAGATGTTATATCTGTTACTTTCCATATTCTTCCAAGTTTTTGGTATGCTATATGAAAATTTTGTACTATGAAGAATGAATTACTACATCAAAAGAAGAAACTATCATTTAGTTCATGCTCATGAATGTTTATTATTACAAAAAAAAAAAAAAAAAAAAAAAAAAAAAGAAGAAGAAGAAGAAGAAGAAGAAGAAGAAGAAGAAGGAGGAGAAGAAAGAAATAAAATTTGTACTCTATAAAACATTGTACTACGAATTATTGTGCAAAAAAGATCAATATTCCTTGAAATTTCGTCGATTCCATGTAACATGTGGGTAATGGATGTAGGAATACAAATTGATTTCCCATTATGAAATGAGGAAAATATGCGGTATGAAAAAAAGAAAAAGAAAAGAGGAATGGAGAGATTTGGGTGTGTTTGGAGGAAACTAGTTCCTCCAATATCATAGTTAAGTCAATATTTTTAATTTTTTGGTTATGTTTCTTTGATTGCCACAATCTATCCATATGCGCAGAGTAACACCTTCTATAACATTGTAATGCTTGTGCCTATTAGAATTGGTAGTATAGGAAGATCACCAAACTTCTTACCCTATTTTTAATAACACGACATTTATTTTGGGACAAACGAAATTAAAAAGTAACACATTTATTCTGGAATAATAGAGGGAGTACATCTTTTCTTTTTCCTTTGTAATGTACTAATCTGCGATGGGGGCTTAATAGGCAGTATTTCAAATCCAGAAAAGATTCTTTCGTTTATATTCATTTCCCAAAATAGAAATGAACTTTTACTATTCCCCACACTCATTCTCTCTTTTATTTTACTTTTACACTCACAACACCAATCAACTTACTATTCCTCTCACTCATTCTCTCTCTTATTTAATTTTTCATACTCACAAACACCTCATTTTACTATTTATTTTTCTTTTTTTAAAAAAATTTGTGTGCCCAATTTTTTGGTTCATACCGGCTCGAGAGATGGAGGAAGTATATTCTGGTCCAATCTAGAAACCAAGCAAGGAGCGGGAGGGTTTTTAACCTTTTTTTAATGGGCTGTAGTTTCTTGGTGTTTAATAAGCCCATTTTAGGTTAGATAGGGGTCGTTTGTGCCTCCAGCGGACCAGCTTCATAGTTCCTTCCTTGATTTGTAACAGGCCTTCTATTCATTAAAGGGTTTGTCTTTGCCATTGCCAGTTTTATAACATCAAAGTTCACACTTTCCGTTTCATCTGATGAGAAAAGTTTTGGGGAAACTAGTTTCTCCATAAGTTACAAGAAGTCATGTTTTTGAGAAAATTTTGAGGGAAACTAGTTTCTCCTAAGTTATAAAAAGTCCTGTTTTTATAGGGTTTAAAGTTTAGGGTTTAAGGTGTATGGTTTAGGCCCTTTTAGGGTTTAAGGGTTAGGGTTAAAGGGTTAAAAAGTGGATTTTTTATAACTTATGGAGAAACTAGTTTTCCCCAAAACCAACTCCATGTTTTATAGGGTTTTTTTTTTTTTTTTTTTTAAGGTTCAGGGTTTAGGGTTTTAGGTTTGAGGTTTAAGGGTTAAAAACAGAATTTTTTATAACTTATGGAGGAACTAGTTTCCTCCAAAACACACTCTCACATGATACTAGTCAATGCATTTAGGATCGTCTTTAATACTCCTTCTATCTAGGATAATTTTCTCATATCAATAGTTATATTTTTAGTACGAGTAAGTTTTAGACGAAAATAGTTTCTTTATAAGTTATAAAAAAAAAAAAATTTAATATAGTTTTACTCTTAAAAGAGCTAGTTTAAGCTTTAAAACATCTAAAATTAAAATAGAGAATTCAGGCTTTTAAACAGTGAGTTGAGTTTAGGCCTTAAAACACCTGGTACGTATATTTTTTGGTTGGACTGGTTGGACCACATGTATAAATGCACACACAATCACTAATTGACCAACATAATAATTATAATAACCAATATTTACAATTCCTAGTGGAGTTTCACCGAGAACCTATTACAACGAATGATATTGCCTCTTCAGAAATCTTCTCATAGACGTCCCGCTCCATCGAACCCAAGACCTCCCCTAAGGAAGGCCCTTAAACTCACCCACACATACCATTGAGCTATAAGCTCTTTGGTGCTTGAAACTATTTAAATTACACAAAATATCATTTAATTAATTATAATGGTCTTGGGACGCAACCAATATAGAAATAAAATAATACTCTATTTCTGAAAATTCCTGAATATTCACTAGATATATTATAAAGACTCTATGGTGCATCATTCAAGCTAAGTAAGTCTAAATAGGAACTTATTTTTTAGATCCTGACAAATATAATCTTTAATTTGAAAAATCAAACAAAAAAAATGCTATAAAGAATAATTTGTAAATATTGGTTATTATAATTATAATGTTGGTCAATTAGCGATTGTGTGTGCTTATACCCGTGGTCCAACCAAGCTTCGTACGTGTCCACATGTCAATACATGTTTTATTCCAAAATAACTCCAAGATGATTAATTGTTCTATTAGATTTAATATTACTAATTCATCAAAAAAAATAATTATTCAATGTCAACAACATTATCTAATATAGTAAGCTTTTCCACTTAATTCCAAATTTGTGGTAATATTTCTATCTTGTTGTCTTCTCTGTTTTCCTTTTTTTAATTTTTCTCAAGGCGTAAGCACGGTTGGCCACGAGTGCCGAAAGCTATGCCGGAACAAAATAACATATGATCAGCAGTTTAGTCACCTTTTCTTGACGTTGACCCTTCATCCACAAACAACAAATTCTTAGATACAGTATATTTTACCTACTTAAAAAATAAATAAATAAATAAAATTGAAAAAGATTATTTCTCCCTCTATTCCAAAAAGATAGTCTCATTTTGACTTTTTATTGTCAACAAATATAAACTTTGACCAAACATTCGTGTCAATTTAACGATCACAATAAAATTGTAAAAATTGTTATTGATAAATCACTTAATGATTATTAATTACAAATTTAGAATTTCACTAAAATGATTAGATCGTCATTAATGGCTGCTCAAAGTTCATTTTTGTTGACCATAAAAAATCAAAATGAGACTATCTTTCTGAGACAGGAAGTATTATTTTTTCAGTGTAGCAAAATGCTTCATATTCTTACTGATTGTATGTATATTATATACTAAAATTCATTGGTAACAATGCTTAAAAATTTATGAAACTAATCTAAATATTTTTTTAATCAAAATTCATTTATCCTGACATAACATATTAAACACACCACTTTTTATTTTGATTTTCGAAGTGGTGTGGGTATTTCATGTGTTATCAAAAAGAATTATCTTTAGTTCATAACTAAAAAAACATAGTTACGGATACTGGTGTTTTTTGTTAAATAGTCTTTAATATCATCGATTTTTAATTTAAGACAAAACTGGGATAAGCTAGGGGTCTCATCCATTAGGTATCACAAATATTTTAGAGACTGCCATTACAGTCTCTATCAATAATTTGAGACAGTATTTTTCTAAAGGAAAAAATGTACCAAAAGTACCTGAACTATAGGGGTTGTTTGGATTTAGAAACTTATCTCTTTTTTGACTCATGAAAAATACCTTAACTTTTTTTGTGTGCAGCGGAGGTACCTATTGCTCACGCCATCCATTTTTTGTCGTTAACTCTGCATGTGACTACTCATGTGACTTTTTTTAAGGGTAAAACCGGAACTTCTAAGTTTGAGGGTATTTTACAAAAGACAAAAGGGTTTAAAACATTTTTTTAATTTCACATAGCCCCCTTCCCCTTTCCCTAACCCCACTCCCAGACCCAACTAAATTCTCCGCCGGAGTGTCCAACGATTTCCGGCGTCGACGGTGGCGGAGTGTCCGACGATTTTGTCTCAACTAGTCGGAACTCTTTCTTCGACCAGGAATTCTAAACGTCCAGATGAAGATGTTTCTTATTGTTTGATGATGTTGTCGAGAGACAAATGGTGAATTTGTCAAAATCCATTAATGGGGAAATTGAATTCTTGAAGATGAAGTTCAATTTTCTTGAGAATTTTTACTTTTTAAAGGTATAATTGAAGTTTTGATTTGTCTTTGATGAGTACAGGATGATGAATTTTGATTTGTCTCTGGGTCCAACCCCGATCGGTCTCTGATTTTGGCGTTTAAGACTATCGCTACCATCTCTGATTCATGGATGGCTCTCCTTTTTTTTTTTTTTTCTCCAGAAATTAGTTTGCTGGGCTTCATTGTTAGAACTGGGAAGGGGAAGGGGAAGGGGGTTATTTGAAAGTAAGAAATTTATTTAAACCCCTTTGTCTTTGTAAGATGTTCTCACACTATCTTTGTTATGTTTTGACATTTTTACCCTCAAAAAATTAGCCATGTGCGTGGCACATGATAACTTAACGGCAAAAAGTGGACGGCGTTAGCAATAGGTACCTCCGCTGCACAAAAAAAAAGTTAAGGTATTTTTCATGGGTAAAAAAAGAGATAAGTTACTAAATCCAAACAACCCCTATAGTTCAGGTACTTTTGGTGCATTTTTTCCTTTTCTAAAATAGTGTCAATTTTGAGACAGTATTTTTCTAATATACATACTGATTGTATGTATATTATAAACTTTCAATTACTTTGCCAAATTCTACAAATTTTTTAATTATGCATTTTGAACTATCAATAATTTTTAAAACTTCATGAGCATAGTAAGAATATCATAATTGATAATTGATAAGCCGGAGCCGAATAGAGCGGGTCTAAGCTCGTGTGGACCGGACAGATCGGGTCAACACAGAACGAGTATCACAAAGAGGACCAAACCGGCTGAAACTAAAGAGAAGCCTTAGATAAAGGCCAAACCAGGCTAACGAGCCCGTAGCGAGGAGATTTGCCTCCCGCTATCCCTTGGTCAGATTCTTATCGACCAAGTAATCTCTCCGTATCCAGTAAAGTCCAGCTGGCATATACGTCCAAACGGACGTGAACGCATCGTACCTGTTGGACCACAACGGGGAGTCATGGAGCCATCTATCACCAACAATATCCCACTTTTCAGTGTCCTTCCTGACAAAGCCAATGAGCTCACGACACGTGGCCAAGCAAGGACAAAGACGGTTAATGCTCAGATCTTATCTCTTTGTTCTCTCTCTTTACCTATAAGTACTCCTTAGCACCTCCAAGGGCAACGTACGTGCTCCAACCCTAATCACACACACACAAGACTTTCATACGCCTTTTCCTTAGGTTTTCCTCAGATATCTCATTCTCACACTCGAGGGCCTAAGCCGGATTCAAACCCGGCCCTAGTCCTAACATTGTTCTTGTTTGTGTTGTGATTCAGGATCAAGAGACATTAAACCGTAGATCATTCTTCGTGACCCCAAAATCGAGGGCGTCATCAATAATATATTTTTCAAAGTTCAATTGATTTACCACTAAAATATAGTCCCTATTTATGCTATTTATGGAAGTACTTTACATTTCCAATGTTACTAATGAAATAAATAAATTTTAAGAATAAAAATAAATGAATGATCAATTAAATAATAAGTGATGGTTGTATAATAAAAAAATGGGAGTTTTAAGAATAAAAATAAATGAATGGTCAATTAAATAATAAGTGATGGTTGTATAATAAAAAAATGGGAGGATCTTGGATAGAGAATCCAAGAGTCCATATCCTAATACAAAGAAGAGAAGTGGAATTTTAATTACATTCTAGTGAAGTTACTCACAGATATATCGCACAGTCATCACATGTCACAACCAAGAAAATCAGATTAAACAAATTGAAGTACTTTTATGCCATAGTTTATTGTTGGTCCCAAAGGGCAACAAGGGTATGAAAAATAGCTAGAGGGGGGGGGGGGTGAATAGCTGTTTTAAAATTCTTTTCGTACCCTTGAAAAACTCAATTGCGAATGCGCACTTTATCAAGTAAGCGTTATGAAATGCGCCTAAGTGAGTGAGTGAAATGCACAGCGGAATTTAGTAATGAAAATAGGCGCAAAGTGATAAAGGGAGCGCAACACACACACTAAGTATTTTGGCTCAAAGTGAGTGAAATAAGGAACTAAGGCAAATGATATAACAAACACAACACAATTCAGTTCAAACAATCTACAATGAGTAAACAAGCAAGTAGTGAGTGAAAATAATGACTTGAAAGAAATAACAAGATAATAACACGAGCTATTTGGAGAGGTTCGATCAATGAAAGATCTACGTCCTCTACCAAGATGGTTAGTCTTGGATTTCTAATCGAGATCTTATATAATGAGGAGTGTTACAAATTACAATGTTGAGCTTATACACTAACTCAAGATCTATTACTATGAAAGAACAAATCCAAAACAATAACCGGTGTATCTCTAAAAGATGAATCTAAATGATTAATCTTAAAGAGGTGCGTGTGTGTTCTTAGTATCAAGGCTCTTTAGATCTTTGAGATGGAGAGCACAAGAAACTAAAGTGTTAAGGCTTTGAAGATCTGGGCTAAGGATGAAGGTATGAAGATGTTCTTGAGAAATCTGGAAAAACGAAGGCAATCTTCAAATCTTCAACAAATGCTTTGAGAGAGAAATTCTTGAAATTCTTAGCAAAACTCAGCAACTTCAAAATGTTGAAGTTATGGGGTATTTATAGTGAACTTCAAAAAACTAGCCGTTGGAAATCTTTGTGGATAAGATGAGCTGTCGCTCGTTGATTGGAGCATGCATATATTATAGCCATTTTGACACTCAACATAAATGTGACCGTTATGGACACGTGTCAATAGATTGGGCGTATATGCATCTTTTAACCACCGTTGGATCATTGGCGTAATTTGAATTCTCTTCAAGTCTTCGAGTCTTCATTAAATCACTGAGTGTAAAATCAACCATGATGAGGCGCGTTGAGCCATTAGAGCGCATGGTCCATTTGAGGCGCGTAACAACACGCGTGGATCTTTGAGGCGCGAGGCTATATGCGCGCGCGCTGAAAGGCGCATGGCGCATAGCATAAAGGGGCGCATAGGCGCGTGGCTCAAACTGAACTTGTGATTTATCTTGAATCTTGATCTTCTTGCCCTATTTCTAAGCCTATTCTATAACAATGGACAACTTAAAAAATGAAGTATAAATACTTCTTACATGTGGGTCTAAAGTCCATGAAATAAAACTTAGGTGATGGATCAATCAAATCTAATAAATCCTAATACATTAAAAACTAAGATATGTGTGGGCATACCCAACAATCTCCCCCTATTTGATTGATGCCATTACCTACTATATCAATGACAAACATTATGCTTGATAAAAACATGTCCAAATGAATGAAATTGGTAATCATGTCTCAAGTTAATGTACACACTAGTCCAAGATATAGATTCCTAATCTATTCCAATAAGAATAAAGAGTTACATATGGAAAGATAGGAACAACAGTTTAACACATTCAAGATGATATATGATTTTCAGTTTTAAAATGTGTTTAAACCAAGTTTAAACTTAATGCATGAAAGTATGAAACAATTCAATATGATGCATATGAATTTAAACAATATTCATTGTTCTACAAACAAGGAGTTTGAGTGAACAAGGTTTGATAATAAGTGATGCATTGTTCTTATTAAAACTTGGGAAGTAGGAGTTACAAGTTACAAGTTTCGAATAGAACAAGGACAAAAGATGTGCTAAAACAAGTAAGCACTAAAAACACTATCTTCAAAAGGGATTTACAAAAAAATTCTTACAATCAAAGAAAACTAATGATTAGGAGGCGCGTCATCTTCCTTCAAACCTTCTTCAATTTCAGAAACGGAGCGCTGGATTTGTTTAGAAAGTTGATAGGCGCGGTTCACTAAACCATGAGTGTCTGTGACGCCGTCTCTGAGGTAGCGCAAATGACCAACATTAATGTTTTGATATTCATCAATGGTGCGTTGAGTAATGGCTTGCTGATGAGCGACGTTTTCTGCAACGTTCTGAAAGTTAGCCTCAATAGCAGCCTGCGCTGAAACAATGTCAGAGGAAATCCTATCTGAGCGCCTGTCTGCGCTGGAGTGTGCGGCGTTGAAGTGAGTGACAACTAACTCTTTCAAAACATCAATCTTTGAAAGCAGGGAGTTAATGTCAACAGGCGCGCTGGGAGCAGAGCTGGAAGAGGGCGCAGGAGTTTCAGGAGCTGGAGGCGCAGGAGTTTCAGAAGCTTTGGGTTCTGCGCCAGGATCAGCACCATACACAGTTAAACTTAGGATTTCTAGCTCATCCTTAACTTCCTTGAGTTTATCAACCACACTCAGCAATTTTTGGCTATCTCCAGCCACCATTTCAAACAACTTCCTTATATCACCCGCTATGTTCAACTCTACCTCCCTTATAGCATTAATGAAATCTTGGCCATCAGTGAGTTTATGCCACCATCTATGCGCTCATGAAGGGAGGCAAGAGTGCCTTTGAAGAGCTCATTCATTTGATCAATAGCGTCATTCCATTGTTGAGGAGTCAGGAAATGTTTGTCCTTGATGTTGGCATCTATGCGCTTTATCTCCCCCTTAATGGCAGCAATCTCATCAGCCTGCTGGGTAAGCATTGAAGTATGAAGCTCCAACTGTGAGTTCATTTGAGACTGGCCTTGCTGGAGTTGCTTTAGAAGAGAAATAACCACACTCATATCAGGAGTGGGAGGAGGAGGCGCAGGAGTAGAGGGGCGCGGAGTAGGAGGCGGGGAGGAGATGGAATATATTCTGCGCTTGAAGAAATTTCTTCAGGATGAGGCGCAGGAGCCTTTGGGCGCACAGATGATGGTTTGCGCCTTAACTGATCTGGCTCCCCCTGAGCTTGATCCTCAATATCTTCACCAAATAAATCTGCAGAAATTTTATCTCTGACTTGTTGACGATCAAAAGATGGTGTTTGAGTAGGCGCATGAACGGTTGGAGGCGCATCATGGGCAGGCGCGCGTGCATCAGCGCTAGATCCTGCGCCTTTCAGATTTAGATAAATCAGCAGCCTGTTTCAATCTGAATTCTTCATCTCTTTTTAACTGCGCTTCCAGTCTACTGGCTTCTTTAGCGCGTTTCAGCTCCTTTTCTTCTTCAGTGCCCGTTCTGGGGCGCTTAGCAGGTCTGCTTGGTTCTTCAACAATCCCTTTGCCTTTGCCTTTCACTGCGCCAGGAATATGTTCTGCGCGTGGCGCTACTGCAGCTTCTTCTTCACCATCTGCGCCAGCTGCTTCTTCATCTGACTCAGTGGCTTCATCTACCAACTGAGCGCCTTTCACCCTTGGCGCGCGCTTGGCCATGCGCTTTCTGCGCCTCTTCATCACTAAACTGTCCTTACCAAAAACAGGGACATCAGTGGTCTGGTAGGCTGGGTTTCTCAGCAAGAAAATTTGCAAGCGCAGGGTAGGAGAGGAAGATTTTAGTGAGAATACGGCAGTGAGTCTTGAACTTTGTCTTGCCGTCAGCTTTGTTTTTATTGTACTTGTCAATCTGGTCCTGAAGATTAGTAAATAAGATCTGAGGCCAGTTGAGGATGGTTTTTGCCATGATGGCAGCTGTGAATTCCCACTGCTCCATAGTAAATCTGTTGACATTTCCAGTTTTGAAGATAATGGAAGTGCCAACCAGATGCGCAATATGCGCCAATAAATCACCACCATCTCTAATTTCCACCGTTTTGATATTGTTTTGAAGCGTAGGAATACGAAGAAGGGAACGCGCCATAATGTTTTGAGCGGCGGCTGAATAGGAATTGACTTTGCCAGCTACACCCAAGGGGCCAGTTTTGTTGAAGTTGACAACGTTCTTTATAGTGCCGGCAGACATGGTTATCTCAACGTCTTGAACTACTGCGCGAATGCGATAGCGCACCATTCCTTCAATGTCTGTTGGAATTTCTACAAATTCTGCTGTAGAGAAAAATTCATCAACGAGGAGCGGAGAGTAGAAAGGTTGCTCCAGAGTGAACAAAGGGAGAAGACCAGCCAGTCTGATATAATCCATAATTTCAACACCCATAGGGTCAGCAGATAGCTCGTTCAAATCAAATGTTTCACCAGGTCTGAAGTTAGATAGATCCTGACAAATTAAACATTTAAAGGAATTGGTGTGAATTACGCGCATAGAAGCATAAATAAGCAAAGTGTATACCAGGCGCATGAAATTTGAGGCGCATAGAATAATTAGGCGCAAAGAGTCATAGGAACATAAGAGAGAACAATGAATCTAGGCGCATAATTATGGTAGGAGCATGAAATTTATGAGGCGCAGAGAAATACAAGGCGCATATTTAAGGTTCTATGAAATATACTAAGAAAAGTTTGAACATAAGAATTGACTAAGTATGAATTGGGGCGCATAATAAGTGTAGGCGCATAATGATATTAGGCGCATAAAGGATTGAGGCGCAAACGCATGTGAGCGCGAGAATCTCTTTGAGGCGCATAATGTCAATGTGCGCATAATCATACTAGGCGCATGAATTCATATATAGGCGCATTACTTATGTAGAAATGTAAACTGAGTATAAAAACACACAAACACATGCAAACATACATATGCAATTTTTCAGAATCAAAAAGTGAAAATTTTGAAAAACAAGTTTTGAAAATTTATGAGACCCAAGTCAAGCAGAAATAATGAAGAACACGAAGAACATGTCTTGAATGCTCGAAGAACACCAAGAACACCAAGAACACATAATTCGTGAAACTTCACCAAATCAAGCATACAATATATCAAAATGACCGCACGAAGACAAGGATAACAAATATGTAAATCAAAACAAGTAAAAATCAACAACGAATCCAAAAAAAAATGGATTCAAAGATCTTAAAACCGAAAAGTCGAAAATGGTGATTTTTCAGATTCGCACCAAATAGCGAATTGATCGTTGAAAAAGTTAGTTATAAAGACTCGAAATTGCAAAACGAACATAACCTAACGAACGATTTTGAAAACGGATCACCGAAGCAAGATTAATCAAGAAAAATGGGCATTCGGGTTTTTTGAAAAAGACGAACACAGGAAAAAAATTCAGAAATTTAAAGAGTTTAAGAGTTAGAATTCATTACCATTTCGTCTTGGGTAGATTTTGTAGCTTTCTTCGGACCCATTAACGATATATATAAGAAAAAATAGAGAAACGAAAAGAGAGAGAGAGAGAGAGAGAGAAACGGAGAGACTGGGAGAGAGAGAGAGTGTAGGGAGGTGCAGAGAGATGAGGGAGTTGGTGAGAAAGAGAGAGAGAGAAGGGAAGTGTATATATAGGTTGGGAAAAAAAATTGCACTGATATGGAAATAATACTGTCAAAAATTTAAAAGATGGAAAGTTGAAAGGATGTGTATTTATGAGGGATTTTGAAAAACGGCGGCTCATCATGACATGTGTAAGGCGCATTAATGAGGGATATATGGATTTGAAGGGCATTAAATGCAGAATGACATAAAGAGTCATGATGTGACATATTGGGTAAAAGAAAAAACTGCTCCACTATCCCTTTAGTTGTATGAGCAATTTTGACTAATTTTGCACAAACCCCAAAAACATCTATTTTGGTGTAAGTTTGGGGTGCAAGAAATAAATCCCCAGAAAATAAAATTTTTGAAAAGCGTAAAACGAGGGAAAAATTTAATTGCACAAGTACCCTTGAACAATTAATGGAATGTCAAAAGACATAGATTCCTATAATAAATGAACAGAATGAACATACCTGGTACTTGTGTATTTAATACGTTCAATCATTGAAATTGAATTTTGAGAAATGATTGAGCCGCAATAGTTAATGCGCGCATGAAGGAGCGCATTACCTTAACAGGGCGCATACTCATCTAGGCGCGCAAAATGACTTAAGAGGCATTGAATGCTAGGCGCGCGCTAGAATTTGGCGCGCAAAGAGTTGAGCGCGCAGAAGTATTAGGCGCGCATAGTTTCCTTGAAACTTTGAAAAATTGATTTAATCATTTGTACCTAATATACTCATAATTCAACATAAACATAAAATCATTAGTATTGACAAAACTATATTGAATTTAGTTGAGTTCAAGCATACCCATTTCGCCTCTCAAAAATATGAACCGTTTCGCGTCGAGTGCTTTCGTTAGAATGTCGGCGATTTGATAGTCGGTTCCCACGTGTTCCAAATGTATATTGCCTTTCTCCACGTGGTCTTTGAGGAAGTGATATTTGATGTCGATGTGCTTGGTCTTTGAGTGCATGACAGGATTTTCAGAAACTGCAATTGTTGATGTATTGTCGCAGTAGATGGGACAATTTTCTTCGATGATATCATAGTCCACCAATTGCTGCTTCATCCAGAGTATTTGGCAACAACAACTTCCCGCAGCGATATATTCGGCTTCGGTTGTTGAAACAGATACAGAAGCTTGTTTCTTACTTGCCCATGACACAAGTCTATATCCGAGGAAATGACAAGTGCCACTTGTGCTTTTCCTATCAATTGTGCACGCTGCATAATCCGCATCTGAGTAACCTACAAGTTTAAAGTTCGAATCTTTGGTGTACCAAAGTCCAAGGTTAACAGTGCCAGAGAGATATCTTATAATACGTTTCACAGCAATTAAGTGTGCTTCTCTAGGGTCGGATTGATAGCGAGCACAAACACAAACACTAAACATAATATCGGGCCTACTAGCAGTAAGATAAAGGAGTGAGCCAATCATACCTCGATAGAGCGTTTGATCAACACGTTTACCTTTTAGATCTTTGTCGAGTTTGTTGCCTGTGGCCATTGGAGTATCGTATGCTTTAGCGTTCTCAAGTCCAAACTTCTTGATTAAGTCTTTTGTGTATTTGGCTTGATTGATAAATATGCCTTCACTCATTTGCTTGATTTGAAGCCCGAGGAAGAATGTGAGTTCTCCCATCATGCTCATTTCAAACTTGCTCTTCATTAGTTTCTCAAAACGCTTGCACAACAATTCATTAGTTGAACCAAATATAATATCATCAACATAAATTTGAACAAGTAATTTATGACCATTATGTTTGGCAATGAAAAGAGTTGTATCGATTTTACCGCGAGTGAAGCCTTTTTCGATGAGAAACTTGGATAGTGTATCATACCATGCTCTTGGTGCTTGTTTGAGTCCATACAAAGCTTTCTGGAGTTTGTACACATGATTTGGAAATTGTGAATCTTCAAACCCAGGTGGTTGAGCCACATAGACTTGTTCTTGGAGTTCACCATTTAGAAACGCGCTCTTCACATCCATTTGATATAACTTGAAGTTCTTGTGAGCGGCGTAAGCTAGAAATAATCTGATAGCTTCAAGTCTTGCTACGGGCGCAAAAGTTTCATCGTAATCAATTCCTTCTTCTTGCCTATAGCCTTGTGCAACCAATCTTGCTTTGTTTCTCGTGATGGTTCCATTCTCGTCCATCTTGTTCCTGAACACCCATTTTGTACCAATCACTCCATGATCATTTGGTCTTTGAACTAGAGTCCAAACCTTACATCGTTCAAATTGATTGAGTTCTTCTTGCATTGCAACAACCCAATTAGGATCTTGGAGCGCTTCATCAGCCTTCTTCGGTTCAATTTGAGAGATAAAAGCAGTGTAAGCATCAAAGTTTGTAGCTCTCCTTGTACGAACACCAACTTGTAGATCACCGATGATATTAGCAATTGGGTGACCTCTAACTTCACGAATTTCAGGAGGTAAGTTAGGTTGAGTTGTAGTAATTTGAAGGTTTTCAATTGGTACATCTTCACCAGATTCAAAGTCATTGAAATTTGGGGGTTGAACTGGCTCAGAATTGAAATTTGGGTTAACACCAGATGCAGCAGTAGAAATAGGCGCGTAAGAGGAATCATGAGGCGCATCATTTGAGTGAGGCGCAATAGAGGATTCAACAGGCGCATAATGCATTGAATTAGGCGCATTTGATGTAGATGGATTTCCTTGTGTTGATAGATTCTGATCTTGAGTGGGCGCAACATAAATAGGAGCACCTGTATCATTTAGCTCAATAGAATCATCAGCAACATTTGGAGCCAAATGTGGCTCAAGGAGAGAATGTTCATCAAATGTAACATGTACAGATTCAACTATCACTAATGTGGTTCTATTAAAAACACGAAAAGCTTTAGAGTGTTTGGCATACCCAACAAAAATACCTTCGTCGGCTTTGGCATCGAATTTACCTCTATGTTCGTTTCCGTTGTAGAGGATATAACATTTGCAACCAAATATCTTGAAGAATGCAATGTTGGGAGTTCTACCACGCCAAAGTTCATACGGAGTCTTGTTGTGAAGTTTGTTGATGAGGGAACGATTTTGAGTAAAACATGCGGTGTTGATAGCTTCTTCCCAAAAGTACTTAGGCAATTTAGCTTCAGCTATCATCGTCTTTCCCACTTCAATCAACGTTCTATTCTTTCGTTCAACAACGCCATTTTGTTGAGGGACTCCGGCGGTTGAAAAGTTGTGATCTATCCCATGATCTTCACAATATCGAGCAACACCGTTGTTCTTGAATTCTGTTCCATTGTCGGATCGAACACTAACGATGTCATCTTCTTTTTGGGTTTGGAGCAGTCGAAATAAGGTAGTGAGAATATCATAACAATCATCTTTTGTAATCATCATCTCTACCCATGTATATCTTGAATAATCATCCACCACAACTAGAGTATACTTGTTTCTTCTAATACTTGCGGTGGAAACTGGTCCAAATAGATCAATGTGAAGCAGTTGCAAACATCTAGTAGTTGAAGGATTAGACTTGCTTGAGAATGACTGCTTCGGTTGTTTGCCAAGTTGACATGCGGCGCACTTTTTGTCATGATGATCAGCAACCTTGGGAAGTCCTTTGACAAGATTATTCCTGCTGAGTTTAGATAGATACTTGAAGTTCAAGTGACTTAAGCGCTTGTGCCACAGCCAACTATTTTCGTTCACACTTTTTGCTACAAAACAAAGATTAGTACTAGAGTTCAAACTATGAAATCAATAATATAAATATTTGTCTTACGATATCCCGTGAGTAAGATAGCTCCAGTTTTGCCATTCTTGATAAGACATTGCGTTGAAGTGAAATGGCATTCTAATCCTTTGTCGCAGAATTGAGATATGGATAATAAGTTGTGCTTGAGCCCTTCGACGAGTGAGACTCTTTCAATGCACACTTTGTCTTTCTTGAGCTTTCCATATGCTACAACTTGACCTTTGTTATTATCGCCAAATGTTACGGAGGGGCCTCTTTCTTCATGGACATCTTCTAATAAGGATTCATCTCCAGTCATGTGTCTTGAACACCCACTATCGAGAATCCATTCATAATTTCTAGCTTTTGAAGATCCAGCCATGAAACAAAGAACCTGAAATATAGACATTTAAGCAGGTCCCCTTTATTCCTTTTGGGTCCTAGGGTTAGCAACTTTTGACAACCCACTCTTGCTTGACCTTAGGATTTTTACGTCCTTTGGCATTGGGAGTGAATCGCAAAAGGCATTCCACGGCCTTGTGTCCTGAACAATCACAAATGGAACAATGATGAAAGCCACCAATCACGTGAGTTTTCACAAACTCTTTACTTTTCTTGGGGATGGCATTCTTCTTTGGGTCAGATGAACTAGACTTAACAAAATCTTTCTTTTGAAATTTTGGAGCGCTTTTTCTCGGAGGGCGCATAGGGCTAGGAGGCGCACGGCGATGAGGCGCGTGGCTCTTAGGCGCATAATGAGCACTCGGAGAAGGAGCGCGCCTATTTTCAAGAATGATTTTGCTAGGAGATGGTTCATCTGTAGCTATATCTTTCCCATTAGCTTTCCAAATTGCTTCGTTGGGTAGACATAGTGGAATGTTTGTCTCTTGACTTTTTCCTGTCCTTTACCCATTGAATTAGAATGTTTTTCCTTGGGAATTTCAAAAGTTTGTTGGTTGGTAAATTCACTATCTCTTTCAGCACAGACATCACATTTAAAGTTGTCACTAGTTGATGAGAATCCCAAGCCACTTTTATCACCACTGACTTTTTGGGACTCAAATATATTCTCCATAGTGACACGAGAATTGGACCACTCATTTGTAATCTTTTTAAGATCAGTGATTTGAGCAACCAATTCATCGTTTTGAACTTTAAGAAGTGAGTTCTGTTCTGTTAGAAAAGTGTTTTTAACAGTAAGAGGAGTCATGCTCTTTATCTGCTCCTTAAGGAGGGTGAGTTCAGATTTAAGTAGAGATTTCTCGGTCTTAAGCTGAGAAATTTCATCACATGATAGTGCTAAAGCTTCCTTCATACTATCAAATCTAGTGATTACCTTTTCAGCCTTCTTGAACAATTTTTCTTGTTCAGCAATCACTTCATCATTGATTTTGGAGATTTGAGCAGTTGGTTCAACCTGTGGTCTAATGTATGCTCCTTTTCTCAATTTGTTCCTTGCTCCAAGATCACATCGTGAGAATAACAATCCACCATCGTTTTGAGCCGGAGTGAGAAATCCTTGTTCAACGAGCTCGCTGATGGTTGGTCCTTTCTTCTTTTTCACTTCTTGAAAACCTGCAGATTTCTTGATAGGTTTATTCAAGGCATTCATATCGGGAACATCCTTGGAGAAGTCATCATCAGAATCATAAGCATCAACTTCATCATCATTTGCCATCAAACAGACGAGTCCATCATCGGAATCTTCATCGCTCTCATCGGAGTCTGTTTCAATCCAAGTGTTGTGCTCATTTGCTGGTGCTTCTTCTTCAGCAACCATTCCCTTGTGACGAGTGAACTTGGGAGTGAATTTGGGAGTATGGCTGCTCTTCTTCTGCATATATTCAAATTGGGGATCGGGCAGCTTGATGCAAAATGTCCGGGTTTCCTGCAATTAAAACAAACAAGATCTTCTTTTCTTTTTGAATCACTGCTCCTTGAAAACTTTTGAGGAGCTTTGCTGGTAGATCCTTGAAATTTGTTGGTTGAGCCGGGTCTTGAGAATTTTCTGAACTTTTGAAATTTCTTCACAAATAAAGCGAAGTCTTCATCATCCATGTCTAATAGCTCAGAAGTAGAAATTTTGGGATCGGAGCTTTTCTCATCTTGTACAGGCGCAGGAGTAGGCGCAGCTTCTCTGTGCGCCATCATAGCCATAGATTTTGACTTTCCTTCAGTTTCGCTGATTCGTTGGAGTTTGAGTTCGTAAACTTTGAGATTTGCATATAGGTTCCTTAAAGTCCAAACATCTAAAGTTCCAGCGTCTTCAAGAGCGCTAGATTTATGTAGGTATCTTGATCCAAAAGCTTGTAGAAAATTTACATTCAAATCTTTGTTGGTAAACTTCATGCCAAGTGAAATACATAGATTGATAATTTCACAGTAGCGTTCATAAGTTTGCCTCAAGTTTTCACCGGGGAGTTGAGAGAAATTGTTGAATCTCTTTTGTACTTCGTATTTCTTGTTCTCCTTGCAAACGGTGTCTCCTTCAATATGCTCTTCAATAGCATCCCATAGCTCATTTGCAGTAGCACAATGCATGACTTGTTGTTTCATAGCCGTGCTTAGAGTGCTTAGAAGAATGTTTCTTGCTTTTCCATCATTTGCAACTCTTCTAATTTCTTCCTCGGTCCATTCTTCCCTTGTTTTAGGACAGTAGGTTGAGCAGCGTTGGTGCGTGGATTTGGATTCGCCTTCATCGGAATATAAGGTCCATAAACGACGGTGTCATGGAGCCTTTCATCGATTGAGTTGAGATGAGTCAATATGCTGAATTTCCACACGTCAAAATGATCTTCATCAAAGACCGGAACGTGAGTGTAGTTTGCAGTTGCCATAGGTTTTGAGTTTGCCATTTAGAATCGGCACCCAAGCTGTTAAGCTTGAAAAACGAAAAATGTTTTATAAAGGTGTTAGCTCTGATACCACTTGTTGGTCCCAAAGGGCAACAAGGGTATGAAAAATAGCTAGAGGGGGGGGTGAATAGCTGTTTTAAAATTCTTTTCGTACCCTTGAAAACTCAATTGCGAATGCGCACTTTATCAAGTAAGCGTTATGAAATGCGCCTAAGTGAGTGAGTGAAATGCACAGCGGAATTTAGTAATGAAAATAGGCGCAAAGTGATAAAGGAGCGCAACACACACACTAAGTATTTTGGCTCAAAGTGAGTGAAATAAGGAACTAAGGCAAATGATATAACAAACACAACACAATCAGTTCAAACAATCTACAATGAGTAAACAAGCAAGTAGTGAGTGAAAATAATGACTTGAAAGAAATAACAAGATAATAACACGAGCTATTTGGAGAGGTTCGATCAATGAAAGATCTACGTCCTCTACCAAGATGGTTAGTCTTGGATTTCTAATCGAGATCTTATATAATGAGTGAGTGTTACAAATTACAATGTTGAGCTTATACACTAACTCAAGATCTATTACTATGAAAGAACAAATCCAAAACAATAACCGGTGTATCTCTAAAAGATGAATCTAAATGATTAATCTTAAAGAGGTGCGTGTGTGTTCTTAGTATCAAGGCTCTTTAGATCTTTGAGATGGAGAGCACAAGAAACTAAGTGTTAAGGCTTTGAAGATCTGGGCTAAGGATGAAGGTATGAGAGATGTTCTTGAGAAATCTGGAAAAACGAAGGCAATCTTCAAATCTTCAACAAATGCTTTGAGAGAGAAATTCTTGAAATTCTTAGCAAAACTCAGCAACTTCAAATGTTGAAGTTATGGGGTATTTATAGTGAACTTCACAAAA
>JAOWBW010002443.1:0-79808 GCA_026119855.1 Campanula takesimana | reverse complement strand
CTGCGCCTGCGCCTCCTAGGGTGGAAAGGAGGCCCGGCGGCCAAGTGAATATGGTCCAGAAAGAGGTCCCGTTAGATGTCCAAGCCGTAACAAGGAATGGAGCTCCGCCGCAAAGAGAGAGGGAGCACTTTGACGATTTTGGAATGCCTATGGGGAAAGTCTTGACGTGTTAGTCAAGAGAGGTCTTATCAAGCCTTTAGAGAATTACCAACCTGCCTACCCAAGAAGTGATTTAGACGCCTCCAAGTTTGCTGCAAGTATCACAAGCACATCGGGCACACAACGGATGGGTTGTATTCAATTGAAGCGTGTGGTGCAAGGGGATCAAGACAAGAAGATTGAGAAGCCGAAGGGTCCTAATGTGGTGAATAACCCTCTCCCTAACAATGGGGGTGGGGGTGAATATGGTGCAAACATGCAAGATTAGTATCCTAGAGCTCATGGACGCTTTTGACAAGATAGGGCTCACGATGGTGGATATCTTCATGGCGTTGGTGAATTAGAAATACTCGAACCATTAGAAGGACATCTCCCCCGTCTTGGTTGCGATTTGTCGAAGTTTTGCCACTACCACAAGTGCACCGGTCACACTACCGAAGAATGCTTTGAACTCAAGAAGGCCGTGCAAGAGCTCATCCACAAGGGAGTCATCGAAGACCCTAGAGATTATGTAGCTAGCAATGTACTCATGGTAGAACTTAGTGAGATCACTGATCCGGCCGAACCTGTTGTGGCGGACTGTGATGAGATGGGTTGTACTTCAATGACTAAATAATAAAGAATCTTCTTGCTACTTGTTGTCTTTAGAAGAACTAGTGAGTGAAGTCGAGTCTCTAGAGGAGGAGAGCCCCAAGCCCTCTCAACCTCTTTCTTGGGCCGAAATCTTCGAGGAGGCCGAAAAGACCGAAGCTTCGCCCCCTTGTCCTGACACGCCATTGTCTTTGGAGGAGCTACGTGCGGAAGTTTTGTCTCCTTACAAGATCCGGTCAAGTGTACCAATCCGACCCGAAGGGTGCAAAGAAAGTCTTTGGGAAGGAACCCGAGCAAGCCGACCTAGATAAAGAAGACCCTATCCTCACTCAACTCAAACAAACCCAAGCCCATATTTCACTATGGTCCCTACTCACCTCCTCCCTAGCCCATCGCCTCATGCTCGAGCAAAACCTCGCCGCCACCATGGTACCATCCACTATTACCCCGGAGGACGTCACCCACATGATTGGTAATATCCACTATGGAAACATCATCACTTTCTCGGAGCTAGACAAGCCAGTGTTCGGAGTTGATCATAATGAGCCTTTGTACATCACTGTCGAGTAAATGACAAGAAGATTCCCCGTGTATTCATTGACAATGGTTCTGCTATTAATATCCTGCCTTCAAGGATGATGGATGTGGTTGGCATTCATGGTGTTGATTTACGCCCATCCAAACAAACCATCAAAGCTTATGATTCTACATGCCGCGCCGTGATAGGCGAAGTCACCTTGCCCATTACCATCGGAACAAAGATCCTGCCAACCGACTTCCACGTCATAGACATCCCCGCAACCTTCTCACTCCTCCTCGGCCGGCCATGGTTACATCAGTCGGGCGCTGTCCCGTCTTCCCTGCATCAGTGTGTGAAGTTTCAATCCGGTAATGAAGTGACCATCATCTACAGTGATCTTGTAACTGCCCAAGGGACGGACACCAAGGGCGTTCCTGTATTACAGATTCAGCATGGGGAGGAGAGCCGACTCTTCAATGGCTTCGAAATAGTCGCTCAAGCACAGATCTGCACCATCGACCTCACCAAAACAACGGACAAAGTGGCACCTGTTGTCAAGATACTGCGTAACATGGGTTTTATACCGGGGCTGGGGCTAGGTAAGAACTTGCAAGGCCCCACATAATTGGTTGAAGAGATTAATCATCGAGGGTTGTTTGGTCTAGGATACACCCTTACTCTTGAAGACAAGATGGAGCAACAGAGGATAGAATTGCTTAAAAAGATGAAACTTCCCTACAAAAAGCCCGAAATGCGGCCATACCGTCTATCCCTAAATAACTACTTTGTTAGGGAAGGCGAGGAGTTTTCGTGTTTTGAGTTCGCAGAGCCATGGATTGACCCCACTGGGAAGTTGCAGAAAGGGTTCGAGATTTTCAGAGATGTGGAATTCGATCGGTTCAACATGAAGCTGACTTACATGGAATATGACAAAGCCACGGGCAGAATTAGAACCATCAGGCATGAGTACTCCACCAAGGTTGCAGATGACTTGGCAGATCAACTTGAAGCCGCAACCCTTGACAAGCCAGCAATAGAAGCCGCAGAAACTCCAAGTTTGACTGAGACGTGGGACGGCCAATATCTGCTTCAACATCTGGGTAATCTGGGGCTGCATGAAGACATGGTTGCCGTCATCGGGGATGATTCTGAAGATAAGGTGGACCCAAGGACATTGGTGGTACCCATGGGGGACAAGCTCAAGAATTGGTGCATCATTGGGGGACCTATGGCTACTCCGGAATTTATGGTGGGAACACTGGGGCTTACTCCTTCTCCTGTCGCCACTCCTGCAGCATCTCCTGTCACTCGCTCAAAATCCCCATCCCCAGAGTCTAGTGTTTTACATTTTGAATTTGAGTCTTCCTCTAAGTCTGACGACCTTACGTCTGAAGACTATGATCTTGTTGCAAACGCTATTTTCCCTTTTGCTATGAATGAAACCCTCGACCTTTCCGAGTATCCCTCCATAGTCACTCTTGTAACTGATAAATTGGCTAATAATCAAACTAATGATATACACTTAGTTAATAATGATTCATTAGGAGAGGCAGACACAAACACATTAAACGATGAATACATTAAAGAAATTTCAGAACAGGTTATTAATCAAAAAGAATCTTGAGCCCAAGCTGCCGATGAAGTGTTAACATGCGTGAATTTGGGGACCGAAGCCGAGCCTAAGGAAACGCAGATTGGAAGCTTCTTCAGCGGAGCCGAAAGGGAAGCACTGATTGAGCTACTCAAAGAATACGTGGATGTGTTTGCATGGTCGTATAGGGACATGCCGGGGCTCGACAACTCGATCGTAGAGCACAGAATCCCGACAGCACCAAACGCTAAGCCAGTCAAGCAAAAACTGCGCCGCATTAAGCCGGAATGGTCTTTGCAAGTGAAGGAAGAGATTGAGAAACTACTCCGTGTGGGTTTCATCAGGGTGATCGAATATCCAACTTGGTTATCAAATCTGGTGACTGTCAAGAAATCCAACGGTAAAGTCAGAGGATGTGTGGATTTTCGGGATCTCAACAAAGCTACGCCAAAGGATGACTTCCCCTTGCCAAATATCGACATGTTGGTGGATGCGACCGCCCATTATGAGGTCAAGTCGTTTGTTGATGGGTTTGCCGGCTATAACCAAATCAAGATGGCCGAGGAAGACCAAGAAAAAACAGCTTTCACCACCCCATGGGGGACTTTTTGCTATACCGTCATGCCATTTGGGCTGAGGAACGCTGGGGCTACCTACCAACGGGCAGTTACAACTTTATTCCACGATATGATCCACAAGGAGATTGAGGTGTACGTGGATGACATGATTATACATTCAAAAGGGTCTGGGGGCCAGCACTTGATAGATCTCAGAAAATTCTTCAACAGGTTGAGAGAGCACGCCATGCGTTTGAACCCGGCAAAATGCACCTTTGGAGTTCGTAGAGGGAAAGTATTGGGTTACATGGTCACCGAAAATGGGATCGAAGCCGACCCAAGGAAGATTCAAGCCATCCTGGAGATGAAGCCACCCCGTACCGAGACAGAGATAAAGGGATTCATGGGACGCCTGCAATACATCAGTCGGTTTATCAATCAGCTGACCACCATCTGCGAACCGATTTTCAAGCTAATGAGGAAAACAGCCAGTGTGGAGTGGGATCATGACTGTCAGATAGCCTTCGAAAGGACCAAACAATATTTGGTGAATACCCCAATCCTGCGCCCGCCGCATAAGGAGAAGCCGTTGCTACTATACTTAACTGTGACAGATACCGCCGTCGGAGCCATGTTAGCACAAGAAGCCAAAGATTCCCGGATTGAGAATGCAGTGTACTTTGTCAGTCGAAAGTTACAAGGCAGCGAGCTCAATTACTCCGCGCTCGAGAAGACCTGCGTAGGCCTAGTATGGGTGGTGACGAAGCTCAAGCACTACATGGTTTCCCATCCGATCTTACTAGTCTCGAAAATGGATCCTATCAAGTACCTGTTCGATAAACCATCCCTTTCTATGAGACTCGCTAAATGGTCAGTATTCTTGGGAGAGTTCGACATCACTTATGTACCGAGGAAGGCAATCAAAGGGAGGGCAATGGCCGATCAGCTCGCAGACGCTCCGAGCACTGAGACGAGAGGACCCGACCCCGAGTTCCCGGATGATGACATTTTCGCAATTGAGGTCGCAGAAAGGTGGCAATTATTCTTTGACGGGGCTGCAAACAAGCGAGGGAATGGAGTCGGACTCCTACTTATTGATCCCAAAGATGAGCACACTCCCATAGCCATCAAGCTGAACTTTTCAGCAACCAACAACGCCGCCGAGTATGAGGCGTGTATAGCCGGATTGGAGGCCGCCCTAGAACGCAACGTGAAAGAGTTAGAAGTGTATGGAGACTCTGCTTTGATTATTAACCAAACGGCGAAGAAATGGAAAACTATTGATCCTTGCCTGCAGCGGTACCAAGGTTACATGGATGAGTTGATAGCACAGTTCAAAGAGGTTACCTTCCACTTCCTGCCGCGAGACAGAAATAGGTTCGCAGATGCTCTAGCCACATTGGCCTCCTTAGTTGAAATTCCAGAAGGAAGGTCCGTAAAACCATTCAGGGTTGGGCGAAGAGAAAACCCCGCCTATTGCTGTGAAATCCAGATCAATGCCGAGGTAAACGGAGATCAATGGTACGCCCAAATCTACAAATTCCTTAAGCACGGAGAGATGTCCTTTGACGGAGATGTGAAGGCCAAGAGTCTGCAAGCACTCAAAAGGTTGGCGGGGCAGTTTGTGCTGTTAGACGATACTTTGTACAAGAGGCATTACAATGGTCTGTTGCTCTTATGTGTCGACAACAAGAAAGCTGAAGCAATAATGGAAGAAGTACACAACGGGTTGTGCGGACCTCACATGAATGCAAGGATGCTTAGACAGAAGATCACTCGGCTGGGCTATTATTGGATTACCATGGAGACAGACTGTATTCAATGGGTTCGACGGTGTCACAAGTGCCAAGTATGCTCCAACCTCAACCACATCCCCCCACACGAATTGTATAGTTCCACCACGCCTTGGCCATTCGCCACGTGGGGTATCGACATTATTGGGAAGATCTCGCCGGCCGGCAGTAATGGTCATGAATTCGTCCTCGTCGCGGTTGACTACTTCACAAAGTGGGTCGAAGCTCAGTCTTACAAGGTGCTGAATTCCAAGAAGGTAGCGCAGTTTATCAAAGAGAATATTATGTGTCGGTATGGGGTTCCTAACCTCATTATATCAGATAATGGCAGTCATTTCGAAGCCGAGTGTGCTCGCTTGCTTGTAGAATTCAAGATCGAACGAAAGAAATCTTCCCCATACTATCCACAGACTAACGGCGCGGTTGAGGCGGCCAACAAGACGATAGAGCAGATAATTCGCAAGATGGCTTCGCAAGGACGGGATTGGCCCGAGAAGTTACCATTGGCACTTTGGGGGTACAGAACGTCAGTCCGCACCGCTACTGGAGAGACCCCTTACGCTTTGACATACGGCATGGAGGCAGTGCTCCCTATTGAGTTGGAGGTGCCATCTTTGAGGGTCTTGCTCGAGAACCAAGTGAATGAGGTAGAATGGCTTCGTAGTCGCTATGATCAATTGGCAACACTCGACGAACGCAGATTGAAGGCCATGGAACACGTCCGGGCCTATCAAAGGAGAACGACAAAAGCCTTCAATAAAAAGGTCAATCCTGTTGACATAAAGGAAGGAGACTTGGTGCTCAAAGCACGCTTACCCAATAAATTCAACCCCTCGGGAAATGGGCCCCCACTTGGGTAGGGCCGTTTGTGGTACAGAAGATCTTCTCCGGAGGAGCGGTCAGAATGGCGGATTTGGATGGCAACCCGTTCAAAGAACCAGTCAACATCAGCAAGCTCAGACGCTACTATGACTAGACTCCCCTCTCTTAAAAAAAAAAATAAATAAATAAAAAAATTAATTACTACGCAAAAAGAAGCCCGATAGACTGAAAACCCGCAAAGGGCGGTCTATGCAAAATAAGGGTGCGTACAGAGCTCGCTAGATCGAAAACCCGCAAGGGCGGTCTAGGCAAAAGTTAGAGCATTCCCCCTTCTATCTTCCCTTTCTTTAAAATCATTCTAGTCTGACTGGAATGAACTACGGTGACCTGAGCCCCTTAGTCCTATTTGTAAAAGGGGAACGTAGGCAGCCTTTCAAAAGGTGCGGTCTAAAAAACAAATAAACATCCAAATCTTGTTAAGCAATAAAGATAGAAGTTGTATTTTCTGAAAGCAAAAACTTTTATTTCCATAAGTCATTGCATGATAACATTTATTTGATGAGTCTAAGCTTGACATACTTTTTGAATGAATAACCTATTCTGAAATTGAAACTCAAACAAAAGCAGACTAAATTAACTAATGTGTCTGCACGACTATGGAGAGACGCTCGGGATTACTCCTTAGTGCCATTTGTGCCCTCGGTCTCTTTCTTCTTGCTTTGCCCACGGCGAACTTTCTTCTTGCTAGGATTCTCACAAAATCTTCTTTCGAACTCGCTAATACCTTTAGCCTTGCCATTAGGAGCCTCTTCACCTTTCCTCTTCTTTGACGCCCCCACTTCTTCTCCGCCTCCGTTAGCCACGCTCTTACTCATCTTCCTCGCATAAGCCTCAGCCTCCTTAATTCTCAATGAGAAACTTGGAGCACAGGATCCCAAGATAGTGCCCCTTAGGGTCTCTAGAGTCTGCTCCGCATGCCCAAGTCTCCCCATATACCAATCCAAATACTCGCGTGGCAGGAAGGTGTTGCTAGAGCGTGTGAGGAAAGTCCTGCGACTAAAGCCGGCCTCGCCCCACATCTGAGAAAGAAGGACTGAGGCACTATCATCTAACTGAAGTATCCCAAAAGGGAAATCATCTCTCTCCTCGTCCCAACCCTCCGGGATGGTCTGCACCAAACCATACTGGCGAAGCACTCTAGAGGGATAGTAAAAAGTAGTTCCAGAAAGGGTCGGAACTTTGATCATGTGAAGTCCCACTTGTTTCTCCCTCACAGAGTGAATGTGCCAATCGGGCACCACCCACTGAATGTCGTCAGTCACCATTTCCGCCAAATACTTTTCCCAACCTTTGAGAGTCATGCCCTCAAACCGCTCCACCATGCCTCTAATGCGGTGCATCCATGGGGCCACCTTCAGAGAAGCCGCCGGCTTATTCACTCGAAGCCGCTCTTGCAACCACATGGTCAAAAGCCTATCACTACCACAAGGCATCCCACCATAAGCCGCGAGATGGGGAATCCCACAGAGCATCTCCCCAAGAATGGCCGGTACAATATCATAACCCAAACGAGCCAAGTTCACCATACCCAAACATCCTTCACTGGCAAATCCCACCTCAGAAGGGAAAAGGATAGAGCTAAACAAGCACAGTGCAAGATGGTCCAAGGAGCGGTCAGATGTCACGTCTGCATGCATGAAGTGTTGTGGCATCCAAGAAAGGTCGACATAACCGCCCCTAGCATACCTATTAAAGTCATCCGCGGGTACGCCAAAGGTCACCAACTTATCCCTCAAGCAAACGAAGTCAAAAGGCAAGGCAACTTTATCCTTCCCTTCGTAGCCACATAATGCTGCGATGTCTTCATAAGTGGGTGTTATCTCGTTGAATGAAAAGTTGAAGACATGGAGGGTATCATTCCAAAATTTACCACAAGCTTGCAAGAGGTTGGTATTAGAGTTCATGTGCAAAAGTGACCAAAGACACTTTATCCCATACCGTTCATCAAGTTTCCTACGACTCGAACCAGGAAGTTTGGCAACCCACTTCTCCAAAGAGGTTATAAAGACTTTCTTCTCAAGACTTGTGATTCTAGCCTCTTGATCCATGGCAAAGAGCAAGAAAATTGGCTAAAAAGGAACTCAAAAAACTGCTCAAAAAGTTGCTGGTACGTTTTTGTGGCTGCAAAGGGTTCATTAAATACTGCACAACTCCCGATTCTTGCCAGGAAAAGGAAAACCGGAGGCGGCGCGTGATTTGGCCACGCGGCCAACTTCGTCCTAGGCCACGCGGCCAGCTTTGCTCCGGATCTTGCCATGGCCAGGCGGCCAACATTGCTCTATGCCTCGCCATGGCCATGCGGCCAACTTTGCTCCATGCAGAAATCCAGCTTGTTTCTTCCCACTCCGTGACGGATCCATGCAACTACGTACCTGCCCCCTTCCACGGCTCATGCATTGTATAAAATTAGGGACATTTGTAAAATAACTAGTTTGCACAAGTAGGCTCCCATAATAAAACTGCATTTTTAAGCATAATATACATACATGCATTTTATACATTTGTTCTGTACATACATATCCCTCTGCTCTCCACTAGCTAACAGTGTAGGAAATAAAGATGGAAAGATGGGCCCCGCCTAGTCAGAGTCTTCCTCCGTGGTATCTCCACGCCGCGCTAAAGCCCGAGAGCTACCGGCACCCGAACTCCGTCCCCGGACCGCTCGACCACCAATATGAGAAGAGCCCGCACCATTCGGAGACCGTTCCCGACGCTGGGGTGACGCAACGTCGTCCCTCTGACAAGTACATGAATGGTACGCCTCCCTCAGTAAGCGCATCAACACGTTCTCCCGCCGAGCTGAACGGATATATGCCTCCCGAGTCACCTGAGAAGGAAACCAATGCAAGGATTACAAGGCAGAAAGAAATAAGTGTGTGCGAACATGACTGATATAAAGCACAAAGCCGTACCCCAGCGTCGGGCGGAGGAATGAATGTCTCCTCAACAAGATCTGCATCAGTCGGCTCCAAGCTAAGCTCCACCTCCCGGCCACCCCTCATCACTCTCACGCTACTCGAGCGAAGGGGCATGTCAACCAAAGGCCGACTCCGACCAACATAACGGGCCGAGCTCGACCCCTCTCCAGACAACATCCTAGCCCGTACCTGTGGACTGACCAGCCGCGTCCGTACATAGCCGGCATAATCGTCACCCCCCCTGTAATGCTCTGCCGGAGTGGGAGCCAAAAAAGTCGCCAACCTCGCGGGACGGAGCATATCCCGAGGAGGGTCATAAGGAGCCCACGGTAACGCACCAGCCCTGTGCTGACGAACCACCCTCTCCCCGAGATACATGGCCTCCCCGGTGAGACCCACAAGCAGAACCCTAGAAGCGGTCAAATCCACTACATAGAGACCCACCGAAGCCTCATTGGCCGGGCTCCATGGGTAAAATCTAACTCCAACAGGCTCAGACATCACAAACACCCTCCTCAGATCAGCAGCATCCACTGTCTTCCTGTCCCGGTTTCGGCGGGAAGGAGCCCTGTTGCCCTTGCACCAGTACGACATGATGGGGACAACCTTGTTGGCACTCATCACCAGCTGAAAAGGGGCGACACCGAAGACCTCGTACACCCAAGCCTGTGCATATAATGAGAGAGATGTTTCAGACCAAAAAGATAGAACAGAAATCTCAACAAGTGAAAAGAAGGGTAGTCAAGAGCATACCTCAAAGGCGAACTGGAACCCGTCAAAGGCCGACGAGCTAGCCCTCTAGCAATGGTCCAAAGCCCGATAAATCTCAGCCAAACCGGCTCCACCCCAAGAAATCCCACCGACTAAGTCCAAGTCCACAAGAGCCCCTAGCAGTGAGTACCGGCAGACAGTAGCCCCACTGGGAAACAAAATCTCTGAAAAGCTGTACCATAAGAACAGCCGGACCAAGCAATCCAAATCATATTCCCCCTACTAAAGGCCTCAATAGCCATCTCCACCAAGCGATTCACCTTCCTGGCCTCCATTCCATAACCCTTGACACCTCCTCCCAGGTCGGTGTCGACTCCCAGCAGAGCCTGTCTATAGTCCCGCCGCTCCGCCAAGCTCTCATCAAAAGGCAAAGGGGTACCGGTAAACCTCAACCCTGTGATGGCCGCGAAATCCGTTGGCGTGATGGTAATCTCTCCCCAACTAAAGTGGAAAGTATGGGTGGTATCCCACCAGAACTCCCGGCACACCTCTATCACCGCTGCCACCTTCAGGGTAGCCCCAACCATACGGACACTGTCAAAGAATGGGCCAAAGCCCATAGCCTCGATCCGAGCACGCAAACCGCCCGGTCCCTCCGACAGGGACGCCCACAGTTTACCCACAGTCACTGTGGACCCACGAGCCTTGATCCTCTGCAGGTAAACACAGCACAGGTATGTTACCATTCTAGCAATTTACAATTCCAGCAATTTAAATTCTAGCATTCCATTATTCTAGCATTTCATATTATGTGCATAAAACATACAAATGTGCGAGAAGGAGAGGAATGAAAAGTCAAAATTTACCTCCCGCGTCTCCGGAAGCCCCATCGACCAATGACGCTCAGAGTCGATGTAAAAATCGTAATCTTGGTCGAACGTGGACCGCAGCAGATTATCGCGATAATTCCGAGTCGCGGCTCGTGGTCTCAAACCGCCCCGTGGAATCAAGGGCGCCGCTTTAAAGCCCGCTCTGGGATCAGCCCCGACATTTCCTGCGCCCTGAGCATTACCGTGCCCCTCTCCTTGTGGCTCTTGTGGTGGAATCATATACCCACCATGGCCCGGAAAATCTCTAAATAATGCCTCATTGATCCAATCCGCCATAGCTTCAAGAATTATGTGAAATGAAATCTTCGAAATTATCAAAATCTGAGCTTTCTCTCTCTAAAAACTCAATTTTCTCACTCTAACTCGTCAATGGAGGAAGGAAGAAGAAGAAAGAAGAAAAGAAGAAGAAGAGGGAAGGTTTCTGGTGATGTGACCAAGAGTCAGCCCGCCGGCTACCTTGGCCACGCGGCCACTTTCGTCCATGCAACCCCAGCCGTCAGATCAGCAATCCGCGTGACGGAGATCTAACCAATCAGCAGCCTTGGCCACGCGGCCACTTTTGCAATTCAGTGTGTTTGGCCATGCGGCCAACCTTGCCCCTTCAGATAAAATTCCACATTTATCCCTGATCTTTTCCCATCAATTCATCTTAAATGCCCTTAGCACAATTTTGACTAATATTCGTTACCTTTGGGTACGGAAAGCCCCTTAAAATTTCCATTTTTTTACCAAATATTTGCTTAGGATTCGTATGATTGTAGAGACTTCGGCGCCTCTATGACATGCGTATCCTAGATCAATCGTAATTGGCCGAAGCCTCGGCGTCTCTATTTGCGAAAGATCCAGCATCTATTATTAGGATTCGTATGATTGTAGAGACTTCGGCGCCTCTATGACATACCATCCTTTATCAATCGTAATTGGCAGAGGCCTCGGCGTTTCTATTTGCGAAAGATTCAGCATCTATTATTAAGATTCGTATGGTTGTAGAGACTTCGGCGCCTCTATGACATACGCATCCTAGATCGATCGTGGTTGGCAGAAGCCTCGGCGTTTTCTGTTCACGAGAGACCCGACACCTATTACTTTGGCGCGGTCGGCAGGAACCCTGGCGATCCTGATTGCGTTTACCATTCCATCTTGGGATTATTTAGACGACGTAGTCTTCATTTTTCCCAAATAACTTCATTGCTTACGAATGATTCGTTCTTCGTACAGGATAGTGCCCGTAGGTTTATTATCCCTAGCAGGAGTCCGATATCTCGTTTTATCCCCAGTAGATTCGAACTACGACCGGCTTGATTCCTCAGAGGATACGTAGGAAACCTGAAAAGGTCCAGCCACCCGACCGACGCGGTTATCTCTCATCCCCAGCAAGTGCATTTTCCCCAGCAGAAGATGTTGCTCCCCACAAGTGGACAGTTATTCCCAATTTCCCATCAGATTTGAACTACGTTTGGCTTGATTCCCCCGCGGATACGTAGGTCGCCTGCCAAGGTTCAGCCGTTCCCTTACCTTTCATCTGTTGTGAAACTCATGTTTCAGACGGATCCTTCTTTTTATCGTCGACCCCACATTTCCTTGCAAGAAGCGTCGCCGAGGGGCTACTGTTAGTACCCGACCTGAAAATGAGTTTATTAGGACTTTCTCGAATATACAAGGACTTTATAGGAATTAGAAACCTTACAAAGACTTGTCCCGGATTCCCAAAATATCTCATTTATGGCAAAATCTATCAAATTAGGTAATAAATGGTTTCCTTAAAACCATGCAGAAACCCTAGCTTAAGAATCAAGTCAGCCGGCAGCCTTGGCCACGCGGCCAACATTGCTCAGCGTTGATCTTGGCCACGCGGCCACTCTTGTAACCGGCTTCAACAATGGCCAGGCGGCCAACCTTGCGCTGAATGATCTGGACCGTCAGATCTCTCCCTCAGTTTACTATATAAATCACTCCATGCTATTGGTTTAAAGGTCCGATTTTGAGAGCTCTAAATCCGAGTTTGAGAGTTCTTAAACACAATTTTGCTCTCTAATTAACATTCAAACACTCAAGAAGATCAAGGTTTATTTCTTGCCAACATAGGTAAGTTTTCTAACTTATTTCTTCGCGTTCTTGCATTATTTCTAATGTAGATCTTTAATATTCATGTTCTTGCATGTTTATTCATAGTTTCTTCATATGCTTTGCATGTTCATTCATATGTTCATATATGTTCTTCGCATGTTCTTCGTGTTCATAGATTAAAACCTTATTTATGCTATATTTAGGGTTGCGATCTTCATAATTACATGTTATTTCATAGCCGATGATGATCGAGGGTTCATCAACCCGAGGAGGATCTAGGAACTACTTCTAAACCCTAATCTTTAGGTAATTCCCCCTCATTATGCATGATCCCGATTCTTCTGCCTATTCTAATTCTCTGCGAACTACGCTGACCTGAGCTTCTCACATTGAGAGGAACGTAGGCAATCTTCGGATCCGGTCTCAAACACTAACACACTACATACACCGCATCATGATAGAAAGACCGATCAATTCGGGCAATAGGAGTGATAACGTTCAATATTCTTCTCTTGTTGTAATTTGACCCCCGAACCCATAAAAAATGCTTTTTTCAATGTTTTGGCTTTAATTAAAACGGCGTGGCGACTCTCATAATTTTAATGTCGTTAAGAATCTTCCTTTTGTAAATAAAAATAATCACAAGATACTTCCCATGCGTCGCTTCATCGGAAAGGGGTATTCACACCTTGACAGTCGGGTTCTGGTCAGTTTCCTTGTTGATCTTAACCCCTTTTCTTGGTAAACACTCATGCAATCCGGGGAAAATCCCATGGACGATCCTAGAGTCCAAATATACCTCTGTGAGAATCAAGTCTTGGATTCCCACCTCAACTTACCTTCTTGGCCAAAACCCTAGTCCAAAACCCCCTATAAATATAGTTGTTCTTGGCTAGAATGACTAATTGTGAATTAACGGTCAACTCTAGACCCCAAATCTGATCAAAGAAGCTCTCATAATCAGCCCCTCTGTGATACCCACGAAATTTGGAAGATCAAGGCCTTTAGTCAAGGCCATCCATAGGATTCTTGAAGAAAACGCTTAGGTAAAATCTTTGCTTTCTATCTTCTCATATCTTTCTTTGCTTTGAAGTAGTGTGATTCCATTAAAGGATCAGCCTAGAGCCTCTCCAATCCATGGAGATGGTCTCGAAGCACATGATCCGACATCCCAAACAAATAAGCAAATATTTATTTGTTTGTTTTCTTTTCTTTTGGTACATGAATGCATGATTTTGAAACGATGATGATGATTTCTTTGCAAGACCAATCCTAGATTGGGTGAATTGGGTGCTCCTTGACCTTCCCAATTCATAACTTAACCCCCGAATCCAGACATCTCGGTCCGTGTTCCGACAACAACATGGTGGCGACTCTCAAATCAACAAAAAGGTAAATCGAAGGATGAAAACGTGCCTCGAAGGAAAACCTCGCGTGCAAACAGTGGCGACTCCGCTGGGGAAGATCACAGTAAGTGGGTTAGACTTGCGTTGAAAGAAATCATCGTTGTTTCAAAATTCTGCATTTTGTACCGTAATCTATTCCTCAGCTGAGATGCCTCGTACGAGGGATCCCTTGTCTTGTATGAGACATCTCGGTTCTGCCCGGCTGATCTTATCCTCTGGTTTGAAAAAGGATTTTTGCTCGGTTCAAACACGTATACAGGGTTTCAGATCTGCTCTCCCCTCTGTTTCTGAGTCTTGGGACCTTCCTAACGGCGAAGAAACTCCCCATATATTATAAGGCTAACCTTTGTTTTGCAGGAGTACCTGCTAATATGTTTCATTCCTTGCTTTGCATGTGTTTGCTTTATGTGTGAACTACGACGGCCTGAGTTCCTCCACAAGAGGGAAACGTAGGCAGCCACTTGGCCCAGCCATTGCATGTTTGTGTTTTAATTTTTTTAAAAAACTTTCTATTTTATCCTTGACACCTAGATCTTGACTCTCACACACGTGCACACATGTAGAATAATTGCACTACATACCCTATAAACCCAGGTCCCAATCGGAGGACGGATGTCGGTCAGCACCCCCATTCTAACGAATGGCCCTCGCCGGTCTCTCCAAAGATGGTGTACCCACTCCGTGACACGCTCCTAGACGATGTTCATGGGGAGCCTTAGCCGTAAGCCTTGCATCAACCTCATGCATACATACTAGTTAATAAGACACTCCTCGAGACCGGTCGGTTCGATTCTTAGGGTTGTTTTAACCTTTGCCCAAGATAACGTATTTTTACAATTTATAATCCTCCCTTGTGAATATGACGAATGTCCATTAGATTAAATGTTGAACAAAGGATTTTGAAAGAATGGAGAACCTCTCTACGGGAATCCGAGCTTGTGTTTTCCTCCTTTCACTATTCTGTTCGGGATTGTGGATGCCATTTTGGCTTAGTTTCGATCGCACCGTTCAACATGTCCCTTTCGGTTGTCCCTTTAAATTCACAAGGTTTGATTGCATTAATGCGTTGTTTAACAAAGTGCAAAACAACTACGGAATCACTTAGGTTTGGTTAATTGAATGGTGGATTCCGATGAGAATATGGGACCCTTGCCCGAATTGTCCGTTTGGAAGAGTGCAATACATGTGAAAAACAAGGGGCTCATATTCTAGGGTGACAGAATCCACTGTTCCAGGATGAACTAGAGTAGTAACCTCTCAAAATGGATTAAATTCCATCTGACCAATAGGATTAAAATCTGCTACCTGACTGTTAGGCTGGATGCCTCGTACGAGACATCCATTGTCTCGTACGAGACATCCTCCTTTTTCTGTGAATCTTCCGTGTTGGCCAACCCTGTTTCATAAAATCCGACTTGTTGAGACCCCAGCCTGGATTTGACACAGTTTCTGCACTCTAGGTCCGTCCGATCAGCAAAGTAGCTCCATACTCCCAACACAATCGCTTCAGTAATTTATATCCGTGATCCCGCGACCAAGAGACTAGAAAAGGTTGCAGTAATGGCCGGTACCCCCATCACTGACTTAGAGACCGCCAAAGCCGTCATCGCACGACTTGAGCAGCAAGTCAGAGAGCAAGCCAAAATTGCCGCCCGTGAGAGTGATCGTCACGCCAAAGACATAGAAACCGTCTTGCAAGAGCTCCAAGAACTCAAGAAGAGTAGTAAGAAATCGAAAACCCCCTCCAAAGACGGGGAGTCCCATGCTAAGAAAAAGAATAAAAGGGATGATAATTCTGACTCTGATTCAAATACATCCGATTCTTCCTCCTCCTCCGATGACGAGGATACTAAGGCAAGCGATAATAAAAAGAAAGCTAGTGATGACACCAACTTCATCAACTCCACCACTGCTGAGTTTCTTGAAAAGAGGTTTTCACATCTTGGTCTAGCAAAGGGCTCCATCGTCCCATTTGACCCCATTGCACTCTGCAAGTCAATCACTAAGCTACCACGAAAGTTCCGCACTCCTGACATAGCCAAGTTCAACGGCACTACCTGTCCTCGTTTTCATGTTGAAACTTACACTTGGGCCATGCTTCTAACGAAAGTGGATGACACCGTCTTGGCCCAAAGCTTTCCCCAAAATTTAGAGGGGGCAGCAAGGGATTGGTACATGTCTCTCCCCTTATCCACAAGGACCGATTGGGCTACCGCATGTGAGGTCTTCCAAAGGCGCTTCGAGGACAATACCACTTACCGTCCCACTAAAAGAGACCTCGAACAAATCCAACAAGGTACTAATGAGACATTTGGCGACTTTGTCAAAAGATGGAGAGCCAAGCTCACCGAGATTGTTGATAGGCCAACTACGGACGACCAAATTCACATCTTCCTTAAATCACTCCGTAATGAATATGAGGACCGCCTCTCCGGTACTTTCTTCCCAAGCTTCTATGAACTTCATAAAGCCGGTCTTCGACTAGATGACATCTTCAAAAGTAGGAAATAAGCCAAGAGAGATGGTGGATACCGCTACCCTAGCAAAGGCTCTACTAGCAAAGACACATCTGTCAATGCCATTGCTTTCAATAATCAAGGGAGGAGTAACTATTCCTCCGTCCCTCCACCCAACAAGGAAAAAAAGAAAGAGAGAGACTACAACAAATTGGAAGGCATCACTCAAGCAGAGCTCTTCGACATACTCGTAGAAGCCGGTGAGGTCGCGCCGAGGAAGCCTCCTTCTACTCCAAGGGAACTCCCCCCGAATCATGCCCATCATCTCTACTGCAAGTTCCACCAATTCAGTGGTCACGACACCAATACTTGCAACCACCTCAAAGATGTGATTCAAGATCTCATAGACTCTAAGCAGCTAGGGGTCCCTAATGTAGTGACAAACCCTCTCCCAACTGCGGGAGGATGGATCAATGTAATAGAGATAGCTAGTGAGAAAAAGGAGACTACTCGCCTAGTCCCAAATGTGGGCGAGAGCACTCCCAAGTTTGATAACGAAATTTCTTTCGGTTACATGTTGTCTCATAATCAAGTACTAAGTATGCAAAATAACAATTCTGTACGCGAGGGGGAAAACTTTCCATACTTCATGTTCCCTGAACCATGGATCGACCATAAGGGGAAGCGCCAACCGGGCTTTGAAATCTTCAGTGACTGTGATCCGTACTCGCTTGAAACAGAACCAATGCAATTCTTGTGGCTACCTCGAGAATTAGGGGGTACCAAGGCCGAAACATTCAGTGAGTGGGACTTTGTGTTGGGAGAAGACCTACTGCACCAATTTCTCAACCTTTGCAAGCTAGAGGACACTCAGATTAATGCAATAGACAAGGGGGATGCTCTGAACCAAGACTACACCAAGCTCATCGAGAAGAGTGACGAGCCTATTCAGAATTGGTACACAACTGGGGGAACCATAGCAAGTGAAGACTTCCTGACCAAAGAATTAGGATGTACTCCCCATCCCCATAGAGAAAGGAAATTTGTAACTCTTAACTTAGAGTTAGATACTGCTACCGATGAGCTCACCCAAGAGGACTTGGATGCCATCGCGGAACGTGTATTCCCCTACTTTCTTAATGAAAAAATAGATCTTTCTGAGTATCCGAGATTGCTAGCGTCCTAAATGATGAATTAACTAATAACTCTAACGAATTAGATAATAATAAGTCATATGACGAGATAAATCAAGAAAACGAACAAATCTTAAAAGAAATTAATAAGAAAGTAGGTCTTCGTGGAGGAAATGGTCCTATTGATGCCGAAGAAATGCAGACAGTTAATCTGGGGACGGACGATGATCCGAAAGAGAGCAAGATTGGTAGTTTCTTCAAGGGGGAAGACCAACAAGCCCTCATAGCGCTTCTCTGAGAATTCATAGATGTGTTCGCTTGGTCCTACAAAGATATGCCGGGGCTAGCCAATTCGATTGTTGAGCACAAGATACCACTGCTTCCTGATTCAAGGCCAGTCAAGCAGAAACTCCACAGAATTAAGCCAGAGTGGTCAGTACAAGTTAAACAAGAGATAGAGAAACTCCTGAGTGTTGGGTTCATCAAAGTGATAGAGTATCCAACCTGGTTGGCTAATACCGTGCAAGTTTCCAAGGAAAATGGAAAGGTCCGAGTCTGTGTTGATTTCCGTGATCTCAATAGAGCATCTCCGAAAGATGACTTTCCTCTTCCCAACATAGACATGCTCATTGACAATACTGCGAAATACGAAGTCCGTTCATTCGTAGATGGATTCTCCGGTCACAACCAGATCCTCATGGCCGAGAAGGACCAACACAAAACAGCGTTCACCACACCTTGGGGGACATTCTGTTATACAGTAATGCCGTTCGGAGTCAAGAATGCCGGAGCCACTTATCAGAGAGCTGTAACTGCATTGTTCCATGACATGATACATAAAGAAATGGAGGTGTACGTTGACGATATGATCATACACTCCAAAGGCTCCGATGGGCAACACTTTGTCGACCTCAAAAAGTTCTTTGAGAGGTTGAGACACCGCAAGATGAGACTTAATCCGGCCAAGTGCACGTTTGGGGTAGTGAAAGGAAAGGTCCTTGGGTACATGGTCACTGAGTGTGGTATAGAAGCAGACCACGCTAAGATTAAAGCCATCATTGACATGCCTCCACCTAAGACACAAAGAGAAGTTAAGGGATTTATGGGTTACCTTCAGTACATTAGTCATTTCATTAATCAACTCACGATGATGTGCGAGCCCATTTTTAAGCTCCTCAAGAAGAATGCATCCTTAGAATGGACAGAAGAGTGCCAACAAGCCTTTGAAAAGGTCAAGGAGTACTTAGTGAATCCTCCGGGGTTGGTTCCACCGCATAAAGAGAAACCGTTGACCTTGTACCTCACAGTCAATGACACTGCATTAGGGGCTATGCTAGCACAAGAGGAACCCGATTCGAAGAAAGAGAACGCCGTGTACTTTGTCAGCCGTCGCTTCTAAGGGGATGAATTGAATTACTCTGCATTAGAAAAGTCGTGTGCTGCACTGGTATGGGTAGCTGAGAAACTAAAGCCGTACATGGAAGCGTTTCCTGTACAATTGATTGCCTGAATGGACCCAATGAAATATATCTTCGAAAAATCGCATGTCTCCTCTAGGATAGCCAAATGGTACTTGATGCTCGCGGGGTATGATATCACTTACATCACACAGAAATCCGTGAGAGGAAGAGTTTTCGCAGATCATTTAGCCGAATTTCCATGTGATGAAGCGAAGGGGGAAGACCCGCGATTCCTTGATGAGGATATCATGGCAATAGCAGAAAATAAGTGGCAATTATTTTTCGATGGCGCAGCCAATAAAAGGGGATATGACATTGGCATGTTACTAGTAGATCCCTCAGATTTCTACACTCCACTCGCAATCCGCCTTGACTTTGAGGCCACTAACAATATTGCCGAGTACGAAGCTTGCATAGCGGGGCTTGAAGCAGCCTTAGAAAGAAATTTGACCGAACTAGAGGTGTACGGAGTTTCACAACTTATAATCTATCAGTCACTCAATAAATGACCCTACACTCCAGAAATACAACGACCATCTCCAAGACTTGGTCAAACAGTTCAAAGAGGTCACTTTCTACTATCTTCCTAGAGATAAGAACCGCTTAGCAGATTCGCTAGCCATGCTAGCATCGCTTGTTGAAATTCCTGAATGGATTGAGGTCAAGACCTTCAAAGTCGCGAGGCGAACAACTCCTGCTTATTACTCGATAATAAGCTTGCACGACTATAAATAAGAGTGTAACTCTGTGAATGCCTTGGATGATAAACCTTGGTATTATGATGTATGGCGTTTCCTCCTAGACGGAACATTCCCATCAGACGCATCACCTAAAGCGAAGACAGCCCTCAAATGGTTTGCCGCCCAATTTGTTATCATAGGTGAACGCCTCTACAAGAAACACCATGAGCAGTGTCTACTCTGTGCCGATGAGCACGAAGCCATAGAAATCATGGACCAAGTCCATGAAGGAGTCTGTGGAACCCACATGAATGGCAATATGCTAGCAAAGAAAATCATCCGATTAGGGTACTATTGGGCTACAATGGAAGCCGACTGCACCAACATGGTTAAGAAATGCCACAAGTACCAGATACATGCCAACTTGCAACACGCACCACCGTCCGTGTTATACCCTATGACATCCCCTTGGCCATTTTCTACATGGGGAATAGACGTCATTGGCAAAGTCTCACCGACAGGTCATAACGGGCACTCATTCGTATTAGTCGCCGTTGATTACTTCACTAAATGGATCGAGACTCAATCCTACAATGTCTTGAATGCCAGAAAGGTGGCTGAGTTCATTAAGACCAACATCATATCCCGATATGGGGTACCTCATGAGATGATATCTGACAACGGCACGCACTTTGAGAAAGAATGTGACCAACTACTCGCAGAGTACAAAATAGAGAGACATCAGTCATCACCGTACCGACTACAAACCAATAGAGCAGTCGAAGCTGCTAACAAGACCATTGAGACCATCATTAGGAAAATGGCTAAGACTGGCAGAGACTGGCCCGACAAGCTACCTTTTGCACTCTGGGGCTACCGTACTTCAATCTGTACCGCTACCAGTGAAACTCCATACGCCGTAGCCCATGGGATGGAAGCCATGCTACCAATTGAATTAGAAGTACCATCACTAAGGGTTCTCCTGGAAAACCAAGTGAATGAAGTCGCATGGTTAGACAGCCGTTATGAAAAACTAGCCCTGCTAGATGAACGACAACTCCGAGCTGCCGAGCATATCCAAGCGTATCAACAGAGAATGGCCCGAGCATTTAATAAGAAAGTCAAGTCCAGAAACATCAAAGAAGGGGACCTTGTCCTACGTGAACATCGTCCTAGACCATTCAATCCTATGGGAAAGTGGGGACCGAGATGGATAGGCCCTTACATAGTCAAGAAAGTATTCTCCGGGGGAGCGGTACAACTCACAGACCTAGATGGAGATCAACTGCCGAAGCCCGTCAACATGGACAAGCTGAAGAAGTACTATGCATAAGTCCGTCCCCTGCTTCAAAAGAAAAGAAAAGAGGAAAGCTCGCTAGGTTGAAAACCCGCAAGGGCGGCCTAGGCAAAAATTAGAGCAGAAAGGCACGAGAAAAGAAGCCCGCTAGATTGAAAACCTGAAAGGGCGGTCTAGGCAAAAATCAGGGTGTGCATAAAAAAAAAATAGGGGACAGTCTCGTACGAGACACCTATGTCTCGTGCGAGACCTGTCAGTCAGCAGACATATTTTTCTCTTTCTTAAACAAGAACTACGATGACCTGAGCTCCTTATTTAATTGATGTAAAAGGAGAACATAGGTAGCCTTTTGGTCCGGTCTATTCAATAAATAAAATCAAAATCTTGTCTTCTTATTAATTGAATGTATTTCAAGAAAACAATAAGAAAATTTCTAACATGAATACCAACTTGCAAAAGAAAATAAATAAAATACTAAAAATATAAACATTGGTCTATCTATGGCAATCTCTCGATACTCCTAAGGACCTATTTCTTCCTTAACTTAGTAGGGGCTTGACCACGATCCGCCTTGTCATCCCTCTTCCTCTTGAACCAAGGTATCTCGAAACCGGGAGGAACATCAATTCGACTGAACACCGAGGGAGTCAGTCTCGCAAACACATGAGGCCTATCCAGAGCTTGGAATTTGCTGGGAAGTCCGTTTTCTCTCTTCTCTTAAAAGTCACTATCCAGAAAGTCTTGAGTGACATCTGCTCTGACATTAGAAGGATCCTCCTTAGCTTCCTTCTTCCTCAAACTCAAGCTAGGCTCGAATTTGTCCCCCAACAGAGAGCGGCGGATCTCATCAATACCCTCGACACTAGGACGGAGTTCCGAGAGAAACCAATTCAAGTATTTATCCGATAAATAGATGCTTCCTCCATCATAACGAAGATTGGTCCAACGATCCATAGTGGTGCCTTGCCCCCAAGCGCGAGCCAAGCTCGTAGAAAACTCTGAGTCCATGAAAGAAATGTCTCGAGGCCGTCCCCTGACAAGAAAGTGTCCTGCTGTTGACCGAATTGTCGCATTACCCTCCGAGCAAAATAGAAAGAGGAGTCCCTCAAACTCGGAAGGAAGACCCTATCGTACCCAAGGGTATTAGCTACGAACCTCCTCACCTTCCAAAAGGAGGGGCACCAAGCGATATCAGTGGTCTCTGCTTTAAGGTGAATACTCGATCGGAGAGTCCAACAATTTGAAGTGTTCTCTAAGCCAAATGGTCAACAATAATGGACTTCCCCGAGTCATAGAGCCGGTTTGGTGTAACTCATAAAGACCATGAAGGGTCTCCCCTAAGATGAGAGGGATTATGTTGAAGGCCCGTCCTCTAGCTTGCAGAACGATGTCCACGAGCTCCGTGTCCGCCATGCCACACTTGCTCATGAAAAGCACGCTTCGAAATAAGCACAATGCTAAGAGGCAGCACTGGGAATCTACACCGTGACCACGAGTCACCCGACCTTTAAATCTCCTAGGCAAAGCATGGAGATCGACATAGCGGTTATGAATGTAACTCTGTGCCTCAGGAAGGCCAATACTCAATAAGTCCATAAGATACTCCACCAGTACCTTGTCACAATTAGGAACCGCAATCACCCCGGTCAATGGCATATCCAAGATAGCCGCCATCTCCTCTACGGTAGGGACCATCTCATTAAGTGAAAAGTTGAAGAGGTGAGTTGATGGATCCCAGAAGCGTGCAACTCCCTTTCGAAGGTCCCATTCCGGTTTTAGATTCTTCAAGGTGAAAAGAATCTTAAACCCGAATATCTCCACGAATCTCTCTTGGCGAGGTTTATTGAATGAGTGAAAGAACGTTGATAAATCGCCCTTGTAGCGTTCTACTAACTTTAAATCCAAGGAAAACTCATTAACAATTATTGATGAAGGGACGGACTTACTTAGGGCCATTGGGAGCAAAAGGTTGAGAATTCTACTCCAAAATAAAGGTTCCCAGAACTGATTCAAGGCTACATGGTATTCTAGGACGAACTAGAGGTGTTTATATACAATTTTGGATACCAAATCCTCAAGGAAAAAGGAGAAGCAGCCGCAGATTGAAAGGATGACTCGCGCGAGACATCGATGTCTCGTACGAGGCATCTCCCCGTTCAGAACAGCAACTACTCTGCTCAAATCCCAAGTTGCCCGACAAGTCAAAACATGTCTCAATCACCTCAGAAATCCACCCGAAACAGTTCATACATCACATATATATGGCCCAACGCGAATCCATTTCATAAAATTACCCCTCGATTGACCAACCGGATATGAGCCAATACATTCACAAAGTCAGAAATAAAACTAAAATTAACTAATGTATTGTGTCTTAGAGTTAGGAAATAACTGTTGCATAGGTACAAGCCAAAGAACAAAAAAATTGTCTCCGCCTACGCCGAGGCAATAAATACATCATGAACAAAAGGGGAGAATGGGGGATCCTATCTAGGATGTGTCGCCACTGCCACACTATCATTCGTCAGTCCGAGGCCTCTTCCCGCAGAAGCTAGCTCCGCCGTCTGCTGAGCCAACCGTCCAAGCAGCCCCGCCGTCTCTCTCTTCATCCTCTTCGCATAGGCCATGAACTGGGCAAGCCGTCCCGCGACCTCTCTATAATCAACAATAGGCACCTGTTGAATAGAGACATCAGAATCTTCAGATAAATAATAAACAGAAAGATGAAGTGATAGAATGACAAAAATGACGGAAGAAGGGTCATAAACCATACCATGGTCGCGTCAGCAGGAGGTACGAGTCCCTCAGGCATATCGAAATACACGGGAAGATCCTCGATGCTCTCTACCCTTTCAGCCATGTGTAGACACCCCGCCTTGGACCTCTCACCCCGATTGCATACATAGTATTTTTATTTAACTTATTTTTATTAATTTCTGTTACTTCGGTTAAGTTCCTAACTGATTCCGTTAGTTTTGGACTAAACTGCATAACAGAGTTAACTTTTAGGGTCATTCTGTCATTTTTCACCCGCGGGCGCTTCCGGCACTGCCAGTGAGCCGCGCGCGCGTCCCGCCCCAAAAGCCGGACCCGCGCGCTTCCCACTTTGGCAGTAACGGATTGCACCTTATTTCCCTCCCTTTTATTATTTACAAACATCTTTTCTTAATCACAAAAACCATCTTTTTACATCCACATTCATCCCCCCTTTTCTCATTAACTCCCAATCCCACACTTCTAGCCTTTTCATTAAAACAAAATATTTCCTTTTTTATTTTATTTGATTTTCTTTTATTTTTTTTATTTATTATTTTATTTATCTTATTTTTGATTGGTCAATTCCATTTCACATGGATGATCATCTTTTCCCTCCATCATTTCCCTCTCTTTTTTACCTATAAAAACCATCATCTTCTACCTTGGAAGAGGACTCTTTTTGGACTTCTTTTTGGGACTCCAACCTTGATTTACCAACTACATTATACACAGATTCTCCCAACAAGAGTTCTTAGTAACAAGACTCTACACAAATTGTTCTACAACAATTTCATTACAACAACAACACTTTCAAGTCAAGGTTCCAAGTCCTCTTTCTCAAGGTACAACTCCATTTTCTTCCTTTGTTTTCTTCTTCTTGATGTATGCAATCCCCATTAATGGGACATGACCAACATGACTACTTCACATATTGAAGTTAGTTAAGGTTATCTCCCTACATTTTAATCTTAACTTTAATTCACCATGTTAATTTCTCTTCATCTCTTAATGTAATTCTTTAACATTACTTGTTACATGTAATCTTTATCATTAAATAAATAAAACAATTCTATTTTATTTCCCCTTTATTTCCTCTTTTCTTCTCATCACAATTGTTAGCACATTTCTATTTAATTAATTGAAGGACATGTAAATATTAGAACACCAATAGTAGCAACACCCGCGTAAGCGGGGCGGAGTGGGTGTTTAAGTACTTCCCAGTCCATCACCTAACCCCCGAACCCTTCTCTCCCGAATCTCTGGTTTTGTACATAAATTAGGCTATTTTTAGGTTTTTCTTATGTTCCTTTAAAAACATAGGTGGCGACTCTAAACAATCTAAAACAACTTAGACATCCTAGGATAATTCACCGCTCTAGCCAAGCCGTGGTTCCCCGGGGTATCTACAGTGGCGACTCCGCTGGGGACGATAGAGGGTTAAACTTGCGTTTTCATTTTTGGTGTTCTTTTATTCTGTTTTCTGGGCATTCTGGTAAAAAGGGTAGGAAGCGCGCGCCTCCGGCCTTCTTGGCCTAAAGCGCGCGCGTCCGACCCTTATTACCAGAATCGCCCGCCTCCTTTCTTGTCCTTCAATTCCATGTTTCTGTGCTAACAAATTCTGCAGGGGAAAGTTTTCTTAATTAAGGGTCAAGGCAATCCCTTGAACCCACTGATTTGCAGGTTCTCACCCAGAAGCGGGCGCCTCTGCCCTGCTTCCTCTCACGCGCGCGCCTTCCGCATAGGCAACCCAATGCGCGCGCTTCTGGGCGCATTCCCGGAACAGAACAGTGCACAGAAACAGAACAGAATGACAGTGTGTGGGCACCGGGCCTGCATACAATTTCTTTTACTTTCTGTTTATTTTTATCGGTCACACGGGTGATTCGAAAGTTGTAATTATGTGCTTATTTGTTTTTTTATTTATTTCTTTTGAAAAAAAATAAAATAATATTTTGTCACATGTTAGACCTCACACTACATGCACATATTCCTATCAACTGCTCACTATCGAGTCGCACAAGTCCAACCCCAAACCCGTCGAGGCCCGTCCTTGAAAGTTTCAAGCTCCACTCGACCTTGGCTCTTTCGAAGCGGTAAACCTCAGCCCGTGGCGTAGTTCATGACTACATGCCGGGGGTGACCTTTGAGCCTCATATTCAAGCCGAGCACAAGCCACACAATTCTAGTCTAGGGCCTAACACTCCGTGACCAAGTCGGTTTTTCATGTGCCGAGATTTCCCTAAACTAATGTCTTCAAATCATACATGCCAACTTGTTGCAATGGACGAAATAAAACTCCGTCCCCAAAAGTGGTTATTTTGGATGAAAATAAAAATCCGTCCCCGCATGTATGATTTACTACATTAATTTAGTTTAATCCCGACACATATAGGTCTCACAAGCGTGGTGGAATCCGATGAGTATATGGGACCGCGAGAAGGTCTATATACTAGTGTGACGATTCCACTATTTTTCTAGAAACCCCAAAAAGGACTCCGTCCTTCCGACTTTGTAAACAAAAAAAAAAAAAAAAAAGAGTCATTTTCTTTATATGGTTGAGTCTTTTTCGTGTTTGTGGGCTAAATTTATTTTATCCAAAAGGTGTTTTTGGGGCCAATCTAAGATCAACCGTGCTCTTCCAATAGGTCCAATGGCTTCAAACGGCAACGACAACGGCATTCCCGTGTCCAACGAAGGGTTATTCCGCATGGTGGAAGCATTGAAAGGGCAAGTTGATACACTAGCCGAGAATGTCCGCCGCAAGGATGATTTATGGCGAGCCCGTTACGAGCATGTGAAAATGGCCCACAAGAAAGAAGTTGCTAAACTCAAGAACCAATTGAAAGGGCTCACGGGTGAAAGAAAGGTCCAAAGCATTGATACCGGTTTGGTCAACACTCTCATGTCCTACATTGACCAAAGGCTTAGTGGGCTAAATTTGCACAAGGGCCCAAACACCGATCTTCATCAAGCTTCTCTCCTCATGAACACAATGGAGGCTCTTCCCGAAAAGTTCAAGATGCCCGATATTGGCAAGTTCAACGGCAACTCTTGCCCCAACGCTCATGTCGACTCCTACATTTGGGCCATGCTACCAAAGAGAGTGTCTCCTCAAATAATGGCACAATGCTTCCCGCTTACTCTCGAGGGGGTCGCAAAAGATTGGTATATGGGTCTTCCAGTTTCCACCCACCTCAATTGGGATGCCGCGATGCTTACCTTTAAGTCACAATATCAAGGCAACTCCATATTCCGCCCCACCAAGAAGGAATTGGAGAGCACCGTACAAATGGGTAATGAATCATTTGGGGACTTCTATCGCCGTTGGAATGACAAGCTAGCCGAGATGGTTGATAGGCGTTCCAAGAAGGAACAAATGGACATCTTCTTGAAGTGTTTGAAAATGGACTACCGCGCTCATCTTAGTGGGGCTTTTCACTCCGATTTTTCAAGCATGTATGATGCGGGGTTTAGAATTGACAATTTGCTCCGAGAAGTGGCCGAGTCCTCCTACGACACAAGCTTCAACAACAAAGGGTTCCCAAACAATGACATGGAAGAATGTAGTGACATGGAAGACTACAACGACAATGAGGACTACAAGGACATGGGGGATGACGACAACAATCTCCGTTTCTCTTTCTCTACCTAGAGATAGGATAAAAAAAAAATGAGTCAAAAGTCCTCTAATGTGTGCATTAATGTTTTCTCTCGTCCAATGTTAAATTTTGAGTCAATCATTAAATAAAAGTCGTTCTCGTCCTCATACACTCTTCCAAGTTGTTCAATCTAATTCTTGGCAAAATGATGAAAAGATGTCTAAACAAGTTTTAGAACAAGGCCATCACTTGAACGCCTAGGGGCTAAACATCGACGCCAACATCAACGACGAAGCCAAGACAAACAAGGTGGAGCAACAATCATGAAGAAGTCAAGCAAAGTTTTCAAAGGGGGATTAAAAAAAAAAAAAAAAAAAAAAAGAGCTCGCTAGGTTGAAACCATCAAATCAACCTAGGCAAAAGTTAGAGCACAAAAAAAAAAAAAAAAAAAAAAAATATCCCCATCAATCAAAGAAGTACAAGATCAACATCATTCCACCGATGAAGGACGAAGCAACATCGACAACAATCACGACGAAGCAACAATTCCATCACGACGAATGGAGAATCCACAAGAACTACGGTGACCTGAGCCTCTACACTGGAGGAACGTAGGCAACCTGCGGGTCCGGTCTCATGCAAGAAAGAAGATATGTTTAGCCCTAGCGCGTTATGGTGATTGGCCTTCATCTTGAACTTGTCAAGACATATTTGTACGATTCATTTGCCAATGAATTAATCACCAAAAAGATTGAACAACTTTCTTAGATTTGAAATCATTTCGCGCTCCTTGTCGAGTCTAGGGACTTCTATTCTTTCTGCATACTCCCAATTCCTTGCAATCAAATTGGGGCTTTCCTTCTCTTATCTCTTAATGACTTACTTTCCTTCGTGAGTCATTCAATTCAATAAAAAAAAAAAATATACATGTCAATACTAGGGACACTTCCCTAGTCGAGTCAATGTCACTCATCTTTAGTGACAAAAGGTTTTCACCACAAAATCACATGTCTCTCATCCTCAGCTAGAGTCAATGCACACTTCCTCATTAATCGAGTCAAAAATGAAGACGCAAAAGATATGCCCGCTAGATTGAAAACCCGAAAGGGCGGTCTAGGCAAAAAACATGGTGCGTCATAAAAAAAAATGAGAGAGTGAGAGAGAGAAGGGAAAGAGAAATGGAGATCTCTAGCCTCTAAAGAAGAAAACTACACGAGCTCTACATTGGATCTCCTCAGCAAGTCAATTCCCCACCGAGTCAACTTTGGGATTGCAAAAGGCTCGACAAGATATAGCACCATCAAAGGTTGTCTTGGGTTATCGGCATCACTCTCCAGCAGTGTGCATTTTTGAGTTCATGAAAAGAAGGCCCGTGGTAGCCAAGACCCATCCGAGAACAAGCCTATCATAAAAGGGCACGAGGTTGCACAAATAATCCCTAGCTAGTCAATTGGCTTGGGCAACAAATAGCAACAACATGTGTCTCAGTTTTCAAAGCTTCTTCAAGTATGTGCTTCTAATGTACGCCGAAAGGCTCCCGAGAAATGGAGTAGCTCTTGCCATATCTTCTCATGTTTATTCCCTCACACTCTTGCTTTACTCAACAAATGGTGACGCCCTAGGGGCTATGTGACTCAAGAACAAGGACTTCTTTTGCTTCACTTGACAATCAATACGCCCTTGAGGCTATGCTCGAAAAAAAAAAAAAAAAGATGTGTGAGACTATCCTCAAAGTCTCTCAAAAAGGGATGTCAAAAACGCCCTCTTGTCACGTGTGCCCATGCTCGTTCCCCCAATAAAGGATGGACCTTTCTCGCAATCAATGATGGCACTCTAAGGGCTACGGTCAAGTCTTAAAGGCTCTCTCGGCAAAGAGGAATTAACTCCCCAGCGGTATCCCCAGCAAAGTCATGTGCAACATTGGAAGCTTCCTCAATTCAGGCACTGAAGGTCTCAACGGGCTTCGCAATCTACAATCTTTTGGGTTACGGCATTACAGTAATTCAAACAAAGGGCAGTATTAGGGCTTCGCGACCGACAGTCTTTTGGGCAACAATACTCGAGAAAGTGCAATGTGGAGTAGTCTTATGGCTCCATGAGAACAATCAAGATTCAAGGGTCTCTCAACACTTCAAAGGCCTCTTGGTTTTAAATGAAGACTCCGATGTTATGAATGAAGTTGATGATTTTTGTTAGAACTTTCAACGAGATCATGAAGAAAGTCTTAGAGAAAAGGAAAAAGATTCAATATGCTAAACTCTAATCAAAACAGGGTTATAGCGGGAAATGCCACGGCCAATCCCAATGTTTCTGCAATTCAGCACCCCCTTCTCCAAGATCAAAAGCACAAGGTGCAGCTCAGATAAAGTTGGGCCACAGCACTAGTTGCATCCGAAGATCCGTTATTAGTTCAACTCAAGAAGAGTCAAGCAAGCATACTCATTTGAGACTTTATCACGCCAAGACCTTATCCTCCGCGACCTCGACGGCACCGCAAGACATTACTGCATCCTTTGACATAAGCCCTCAGCCATTTGGGTATCAACCACAATGAGGCCATTCATCTCCCCAGAAAGAGCAAGAAGGAGATCTCTATCAAGAATTCTACCAAATGGTACATCCGTTCTCAATGCCGAGCCAATCACGAGGTAATTTGGGGCTTACAATGAAAGGTCTTCACATCCCGCCATCTACAAGCCCACGACACTTGGGGCTTTGCAATCTCTCGAAGCTTGGCATCAACGATCTCCTCTTGGGGCTTGCTCACTACAACAACAAAGGGCGATTTACTCGAATGGGCCAAGAGCTGATTTATCTTGGAGCTATGCAAGTCCCTCAAAATTTGGCATCAAAGGCATTCTAGGGGCTTTACAATCAGCAACCCCTCATCTCAGCATCAAAAGCCTTTTGAAGCCCCATAATCGACAAATCTCTTGGGGCTAGACATCAATCTTCGTTGGGCACACCAGCAACAACAGAATTCAAGCGAGGCAATCCGGACTTCGACTGAACATGACTTGATCTTGGGTCGGGTTCACAAGCACACAATGGTTAAAATGGTTTAGCCACGAACTAAAAAAAAAAAAAAAAAAAAAAAAAAAAAAAAAAAAATCTTTTCCTCACATGTGTGCATATTCTTTCCTTTCTAATCTAAAAAAAAAAAAAAAAAAAAAAAGATTTTTCTTTTTCTTTCTCCTTCTATGTGCAAAAGTATATGCTTTACTTTGCTTTGCTCCTAGCTTCTCCTCCAGCATTCTCCATCATCCTTGAACTACGCTGGTCTGATTCTCTTAAAGGGATACGTAGGCAGCCGTTTGGCACGACCAACCCATCATCCAGAGTACCATCTCACCAACCCAACATCAAGGGCATTCTCTCATCAACATCTAAAGAATGGACATTCTCCATCAAAGCATCCTCCGCGGACATCAGGAATCCATCTCCACTCAAGCGGCAATGGTATGTGAAGGTATGAATACATCCAATGCTTTCCTCAAAATCACACCGCACACAAAATCACTCTCTACATTCTTACTTCTCTCTCATTGCAAGGGTGTTCCAAAATCTCATCACACCACGAGCACAATTTCTCTCAATCATCACACTTCATGCATCTTCTTGCACAAACACATATACCTGTCAAGCACACACATAACAGGTACCACCACGAAGTCAACAACACCCGCTACTCAAGGCACTTCATCCCCATCAGAAAGTGGTCGACTGTGCCCCCACCCCACAAAGTCAATACGGCTCCAAACAACATACGACAAAACTCGGTCCATATCGAGACAAGCTCCCATGAGCTCCAAGTCGGCAACTCGGTCCATATCGAGACAAGCTCCCATGAGCTCCAAGTCGGCAACTCGGTCCATATCGAGACAAGCTCCCATGAGCTCCAATTCGGCAACTCGGTCCATATCGAGACAAGCTCCCATGAGCTCCAATTCGGCAACTCGGTCCATATCGAGACAAGCTCCCATGAGCTCCAAGTCGGCAACTCGGTCAATATCGAGACAAGCTCCCATGAGCTCCAATACAACACTCAAGCAAAAGTCGCTCACACAGGGAGCGCATTTCTATCCCTTGCAATTTCAATAATTCCTGCTTTTTATCAAGTCTTTATTTTCTTTTGTCGATGTCCTCGGCGGTTGTCTTTACTTTCGTCGACGCGTTTTGCTTTGCAATCCACGTCGCCGAGGGGCTCTGTAGACACCCCGCCTTGGACCTCTCACCCCGATTGCATACATAGTATTTTTATTTAACTTATTTTTATTAATTTCTGTTACTTCGGTTAAGTTCCTAACTGATCCCGTTAGTTTTGGACTAAACTGCATAACAGAGTTAACTTTTAGGGTCATTCTGTCATTCTGTCATTTTTTACCCGCGGGCGCTTCCGGCACTGCCAGTGAGCCGCGCGCGCGTCCCGCCCCAAAAGCCGGACCCGCGCGCTTCCCACTTTGGCAGTAACGGATTGCACCTTATTTCCCTCCCTTTTCTTATTTACAAACATCTTTTCTTAATCACAAAAACCATCTTTTTACATCCACATTCATCCCCCCTTTTCTCATTAACTCCCAATCCCACACTTCTAGCCTTTTCATTAAAACAAAATATTTCCTTTTTTATTTGATTTGATTTTCTTTTATTTCTTTTATTTATTATTTTATTTATCTTATTTTTGATTGGTCAATTCCATTTCACATGGATGATCATCTTTTCCCTCCATCACTTCCCTCTCTTTTATACCTATAAAAACCATCATCTTCTACCTTGGAAGATGACTCTTTTTGGACTTCTTTTTGGGACTCCAACCTTGATTCACCAACTACATTATACACAAATTCTCCCAACATGAGTTCTTAGTAACAAGACTCTACACAAATTGTTCTACAACAATTTCATTACAACAACAACACTTTCAAGTCAAGGTTCCAAGTCCTCTTTCTCAAGGTACAACTCCATTTTCTTCCTTTGTTTTCTTCTTCTTGATGTATGCAATCCCCATTAATGGGACATGACCAACATGACTACTTCACATATTGAAGTTAGTTAAGGTTATCTCCCTACATTTTAATCTTAACTTTAATTCACCATGTTAATTTCTCTTCATCTCTTAATGTAATTCTTTAACATTACTTGTTACATGTAATCTTTATCATTAAATAAATAAAACAATTCTATTTTATTTCCCCTTTATTTCCACTTTTCTTCTCATCACAATTGTTAGCACATTTCTATTTAATTAATTGAAGGACATGTAAATATTAGAACACCAATAGTAGCAACACCCGCGTAAGCGGGGCGGAGTGGGTGTTTAAGTACTTCCCAGTCCGTCACCTAACCCCCGAACCCTTCTCTCCCGAATCTCTGGTTTTGTACATAAATTAGGCTATTTTTAGGTTTTTCTTATGTTCCTTTAAAAACATAGGTGGCGACTCTAAACAATCTAAAACAAGTTAGAAATCCTAGGATAATTCATCGCTCTAGCCAAGCCGTGGTTCCCCGGGGTATCTACACCATGCTGTAGGTAAAGGAAGCTGGTCCAAGCTGTAGATGGAAAGGGATGTGGACAGCTCCCTGGGCCTGAGCCTGATCACCCTCTATAATCAATCGGGGCATGAGATGAGCAAGGAAGTCCTGATAATCAGCCTCCAAGTACATATGGTCAAAAGCATCCTGACCAATAATGAGGCCTCCTCTCTCCTCCTCCGCGATGGCATAAGAGTTAAGCATATGAGCTGGCGGGTCCAAAAGGGACGATGACGTCGAGTCTGCCACCACCCTTCTGGCGAGAGACTCTCTCTCCTAAGTAGAAGAATCCCCTACCGAGGCTGATCATCAACAGCCTCATACCGGCAAACCCGTGAACATGATCAATACCCAGACCCCGCCAAGGAAAGAAGGTAACAGCGGACTCAGGGACGGCCTCCCATCTGTCAAAATACAGCCTCATGCGCTCCACCGTCATGTCAGCCCCCTCGGCCTGCTCATCATGGGTATCCCTATTATCCCGGTGCCATCTCAGGGTATCTGGGAACGTAACAGTATTGTCTCGAAGGTTGAAAGTGAAGACACCAAACATGGCGTATCCCCAGGCCTGCAAAATGGGAGAAACATAGAAAAATGTCAAAACTGAATAAGCTACTAAGACATAGAATAAACTGGGGGCTGAAACAAAGGAGGAATACAGAAGAATATGAGTATTGTACCTCCCAGGCATGACTGTAACCACCTAAGCCAGTGTTCGTTCGATCACGCGAACTCTCATCCATGGCCACATAGCAGTGGGCCAAGCCAGCAGAACCCCAACTAGCATCAGTAACATGCTGCATATCCCTCAGGCATCTCAGCAGAGTAAAAAGGGCAGTCGATGCATGATTTGCAAATAGCGTCTCAGAAAGGGCCCACCATAGAAAACCACGGACAGCTGCAATTCGGGTACCAGTCAGATGCATCTGACCAGCATTAACAACAACATAGGCATCGACCTTGTCTCTCAAGGCCTTCAGAGTGACACCCTTGCCTAGGGTACGTAAAGAGAATCCCAGAAAATGCATCATATCGTCCCTGCTAGGAGTAAAGTCCGCATCCACCTCAAGTGGCTCACCAAAGATGGCAAGCCCAGTAATGGCATAAAAGTCAGTAGGGGTCATGGTAACCTCCCCCCACCATATGTGAATTGTATGAGTACTATCCCACCAACGCTCCTAGATGGCCTGGAGCAAGTACACATTTCTCCTCTCACCGACAAGGCCGTCAAAGAAGGGTTTCAATCCGAGATTCTCGATCTCTTCCTTCATCTCGCCATTGAGAGTTGCCCACCTCTCAGTGACCGCTCGTACGCTGCCTCTACAGTTATTGATCACCCTGAATGACTGCAAACAACAGAGACAAAAGAGACAAATGTCAAAAAAACGGTAAAATCCTCATTCAAGCATTTTACCCGAAAAGTCGCAGAATTACCTAGAACGATAGTCGAAATCATGTACTACCATACTACAATGATTTTCAGCATCAATAAGGGTGAAATTCTATCGAAAGATCAGCCATGCATGATAAACCCTAGCAGCGATAATTCTAGGCGAAAAATTGGCGAAAGTCGAATTGCTAGAACACTAAATTGAGACATGCAACAACGAAATTGACATGGAAACTCGATCATAGGAAGAGATCCTTACCCACCTACTCCGAACGGCGTGAAAAACATGTTCCTCTGGGAACGGGCACAACTCATCCGTCGCCCACACTTTACCCTTCATATGCCTACTAAAGAGGTGCTCTTTGTGGGAACGATACACACCGGCCATTTGAAAGGGTTGGGAATCACTAGAACTTGGTGAAAACAAATATTTTTGAGAGAGAAATCTCCTAGGGTCGAAAGCTCCCGAGAATGAAATAGGAAAAGTGATTTGAAAATCACTTTCAGCGCCTAATATGCCTCTGTTCTGCGCAAAAACAGAGAAGTCTCGTACGAGACATCGTTCCCTCGTACGAGGTATCCCCAGAAAAGTCTCAATAAACCATGTTTTCTTGGGAAATTCCAGAAAAGGCCTGCTTTTAACAGAAAGGTCAGAAAAATCCATGCTTTAGACCAAGAGGTCAAATCTGAACCCGGTTCAAGATGGAACATTAAGTCGTAAGCAAATGGATATTTTCAGAATTGGAACAAGCAAAGTTGTTTCTCATTACGAATTTATTCTCACCGCGCATCCAATATTATGAGTGAGCAACGAAATCTGCATCAACAAACTTTAAATCCCACGACTGTCATCAAGACGTAAGTTAATGGCACAGGATTTATAACCGGGTATCCCACGACTGTTATCAAGACGTAAGTTAATAACACAGGATCCCACCATTCAAAATCCCACAATTGTCATCAAGGTGTAAGCTAATGGCATAGGATTCACATTTTCAACAGAAAGGCAGTCTCGTTGAAAGGAGAAGCAAGGTCTGAGTAATTGGCGTCTCCAAATCCCGGTATCCCACGACTGTTATCAAGACGTAAGTTAATAACATAGGATCCCACCATTTAGAATCCCATAATTGCCATCGAGACGTATGTTAATGGCATAGGATTCACTTTTCCGGTGAATAAGGCATCCTCATTGGAAAGAGAAGCAAGGATCCAAGTAATTGGCGTCTCCAAACCTAGAGTCCGATAATTGTTATCAAGACGTATGTTAATAACATAGGATTCACATTTTCCGACGAATAAGGCAACCTCGTTGGAAGGAAAAACAAGGTCCGGGTAACTGGCGTCTCCAAAATCGAACACGGTTCATCATCAACAAACAGGGCATGTTCAGAATTGGAGTCAAAGAGATTGGTTCCTCAGTATAGATTGCAACTGGAGACGGTTCGTCATCAGCAAAAAGGAGTATATTCAGAATTGAGTCAAGGCCATTGGTTCCTCAGTATGGGTACTCTCTAAACTCTAAGCTTTACTTACCGCAAGTATTGTTTTCAAAAATGATTTTCAAAATACCTTAAACCTTAGTTTTTGCATATTTCAGAGTCGAACTACGTTTGGTCTGATTTCCTTCCGAGGAATACGCATGCAGCTTTTTAGCACGATTACACCCCTAGTTCAAAATGGCATATTTTCTATCGACGACGGTACTTCATGCATAAGTATCGTCGCCAAGGGGCTCTGTAGACACCCCATTTTGGACGTTCATTTATAATCACACTAATTCTATGTCTCGCCTTTGATTTGGGTTGAAACTCATTAAGTTGGACATGTTTTGTTAAGTTTTTGACTGACTCTGTTAGTCAGGGGCCAAAATGAACATTAAAACTGCTACAGAGAGCAAAAATGTGATTCCAGCACATGGATGTCTCGTACGAGACATTGATGTCTCGTACGAGGTATCCCCCCTTGACAGTCGGGTTTTGGTCAGTTTCCTTGTTGATCTTAACCCTTTTTCTTGGCAAACACTCATGCAATCCGGGGAAAATCCCATGGACGATCCTAGAGTCCAAATATACCTCTGTGAGAATCAAGTCTTGGATTCCCACCTCAACTTACCTTCTTGGCCAAAACCCTAGGTCCAAAAACCCATATAAATATAGTTGTTCTTGGCTAGAATGACTAATGGTGAATTAACAGTTAACTCTAGACCCCAAATATGATCAAAGAAGCTCTCATAATCATCCCCTCTCTGATACCCACAAAATTTGGAAGATCAAGGCCTTTAGTCAAGGCCATCCATAGGATTCTTGAAGAAAACGCTTAGGTAAAATCTTTGCTTTCTATCTTCTCATCTCCTTCTTTGCTTTGAAGTAGTGTGATTCCATTAAAGGATCAGCCTAGAGCCTCTCCAATCCATAGAGATGGTCTCGAAGTACATGATCTGACATCCTAAATAAATAAGAAATTATTTATTTGTTTGTTTCTTTTGTTTTGGTACATGAATGCATAATTTTGAAATGATGATGATGATTTCTTAGCAAGACCAATCCTAGATTGGGTGAATTGGGTGCTCCTTGACCTTCCCAATTCATAACTTAACCCCCGAATCCAGACATCTCGGTCCGTGTTCCGACAACAACATGGTGGCGACTCTCAAATCAACAAAAAGGTAAATCGAAGGACGAAAACGTGCCTCGAAGGAAAACCTTGCGCGCAAAGAACAGGTGCCCATTGCTGAGTATAGGGAGCTTGCAGGACGACTTGCCTAGTTCATGGTCTATGCCAAGAGGGTGAAGAGAGAGACAGTGGGGCTCTTAGGCCGATTGGCTCGCTAGATAGTAGAGTCGGCTTCTTGCGGGAAGAGACCTCGGACCGATGAGTGATCATGTGGCAGTGGTGACGTCTCCTTCCTTTTGATGCCAGAGTAGATAGGATCCCCCAATCCCTCTTTTGTTGACGATAGGCGAAGACAATTTTTCTTTCTTTTGGTTTGTACCTATGCAACAGTTAATTCCTAACTCTAACACATAAACTTTTGTTAATTTTAGTTTTTATTTCTGATTTTGTAATGAATTGATTCACATCTGGTTGGTCAACCGCGGGTTCTTTTATGAGATGGATTCGTGTTGGGTCATTTGTATGTGATGTATGAACTGTTTCAAGTGAGTTTCTGAGGTGATTGAGACATGTTTTGACTTATCAGGTAGCCTGAGTCTGAGTAGAATTTCTGCTGTCTGAACTGGGGAGATGCCTCGTATGAGACATCGATGTCTTGTACGAGTCATCCCTTGAATCTGCGACTGTTTCTCCTTTTTCCTTAAGGATTTGGTGTCCGAACTTGTATAAAAACACCTCTAGTCCGTCTTAGAATGCCATTCAGCCTTAAATCAGTTCTGGGAACTCTTCTTTTGGAGTAAAATTCTCAACCTTTTTCTCCTAATGGCCTCAAGCAAGTCCGTCCCTTCATCAATAATTGTTGACGAATTTTCTCTAGACTCGGAATTGGTGGAACGCTACAAGGGTGACTTAGCAACGTTCTTTCGTTCGTTTGATAAGGCTCGTCAAGAGAGATTCATAGAGATGTTTGGTTTTAAGATTCTTTTCACCTTGAAGAACCTAAAACCGGATTGAGACCTTTTAAAGGGAGTTGCACGCTTTTGGGATCCTCCGACCCACCTCTTCAACTTTTCACTTAATGAGATGGTCCCTACTTATAAGTACCCCAATCTGAAATCGACCAACTTAGAGGAACTCTTAGCACCATTCAGGGATAAACTGATAGGCTGGGACCTCACTAGGATAAACTGAAAATTCCAAGACTACTCTGGAATTAAATTTGGAAAAATCCAGAAGCTCGCCAGGCTGAGCCGTACGGATGGTTTGGACGCGGGAAGGGCCTATCCGTACGGCTGGTTTAGGCACCCTCAGTCCCTATAAATTGAGACCCTTTCTGATTATTTAAGGGGAGGAGAAACATAGTTTTATAGGTGAAACTCTGCAGAAATACAGTCTGAGAGAAATACCACCAAATACTTGAGTGAAAAGAGAGGAAGATATGCCATAACCATCATAGGTGAAGCCTCCTTCTCCCCATCTTCTCTCCATCTCAAACTCATTTGATCTTGTTCATGTCGTTTATTTACTTATATTGTAAGCCTTGCCCTTGTCAAGCACCTTTATATTGCAAGTCTTGCCCTTGTCAAGCACCTTTATATTGCAAGTCTTGTCCTTTCAAGCACCTTATATTCTTGTTACATATCTTGGAACCAAATCATGAAATGATTCAAGGTGCCCTCACATCCAAGTATGTGAAAAGGGGTAAAACCTAAAGAAGATCATGATTTGTTAATTTCTTGTCTTTAAATAGCTTGATGATCCATTTTTATGGTAAAAGCATGTATCTTTATGTTGTATTTGGCCATGATGATTATTTGGAGTGATAAAGCCTCCATCTTTATCACCCAAATCTTGATCTAGCCACTCATTCATCACATTTGGGTCATAAAGGTTCAATCTTTATGCTTCCAAATGTTGACTTTGTTGTCCCTAAAGGTTTAATCTTGTATAAAGATCCCATTTTGATGGTGAAGTTTGAATCTTTACTCATCAAAATGGCCATCTTGGCTCAAAGGCCATGTTAATCACCTTTTCTCAATAATTCCCCAAGATTGTCTTAATCACATCCAAAATTTTTGTTTTGGTGTCTAATCTAGTGATTAATGACATATGGATGATTTAATTTGTGTTTGGTTACAAAAGAATGGCTGGAAATGATCAAACAGTCCAGTTTAAGGCAGAATGCTCTGTTTCTGTATGGAACTGGACTGATTCCTGGGAATCTGTTAAAATTCCCAGGAAGACCCCCTTTAGATGTACGGTTACTTTGTCCAGGGGCATGTTTCAGTTCAGTCCCCTTTAATCCAGAAAGTTTACAAAGAACCCTTTCTGTTAAAATCCTAACCATTTTCTGTTAAAGTCAGTTTCTCCCATTTTCTAAACACACACACACACACACACACACGTATGCACTTTTCGTTAACAAACACAAGGGAGACTCGGCTTTGTCCGAGGTGTCTTGGGTGACGTAAAACTCTTCCCAAGCCGTAACCTGACCTCCAAACTCATAAATCTCTAACCATTTTCATTTGTTGGGTTAAAAGTAAACAAATGTGGCGACTCCGTTAAGTTTGTGAAGTTACACGTGTTTAGATTTTCTTCCTCGAACGAACCCGTTTCGCCCCGAGGGGGGGGGGATCCTCACAGTGGCGACTCTGCTGGGGAAATAAAGTGCTTGCAAACTTCTTTTAGAAGCCTTGAAGGCACTTTTGTGTGGGTCAAACTCCCGTCCCCGTTTTGTTGACTTTGTGCATATTTTGTGTGTATTTTACGTTTCTGTTTTGATTTCTGGGAGTGAAACTGTTCTAGAAATACAATAAACTGGGGCTTGACGATCAGAAGTAAAAAATTTGCAAAAAATAATGGATCTCCATCTCTAGCCGTACGGCTGGTTTTTCCGGGCCCATAGAATGCTTCAAGTTAACAATTTTGTGCAGGGCAGAAGCATTCTGATGGTCCCTCTTGTGCTTCTTCTTGTCCAGGTTCCATTTACAGCCTCTATTTGTGCACATTTACCTCCCTTTTTCTTAGCCAAAAATGGATTTTCAAAGCTTGGTAATGCACAAATCTTTTGGACATAAAATTGGGTTTTCGAAGCCTCATTGTGCATTACCCCTTTTTATAAAAGTTTTGGTTTCTCAAATTCTTTTGTTGTTCACAACCTTTTTGTACAAATGATTTTCAAAATGTTGTTGTTCTTGTTGTAAAATTTTGGTTTCAAAAACCTTTGGTTGTGCACAACCTTTTCCATGTACAAAATTTTGACTCTCGCTTGTTCATATCTTTGCTTGATTACTTGTGCAAATTACTTGTTTAAATTGTTTGTCCATGTCTTGTATATACTCTTGTTCATGATATTAAAATGCATTGAAAATTTCTATTTTGACTCAAAAGGGAACATAGAAGGCTTCACACAACGCGCACTCGACCATGTGCACGTTCCAAAAACCCTTTAAACCTGGGATGGATGCCACGATGCAGCTTGATTGGTGATCTTGTGCCCTTCTCGCGCGCACGGGTCCATTCCACCTCCCATTCTGAGCCGAGTCAACCACACTTGTCCGTGACACACAAATACCCTGACCTTGGTTGGTTTTTGGTCTAGCTCACATCATCACATCCTTAATACGTGTCCAAACGCTAATTATGGCCAAGTTAACGCCCGAGTCATGACTCCTTGTGAAATCAAGTGTGACCAAGGTCATCTTTGACCCGGTCCTTGACTTATGCGTTAATTCCAACCGTAATTAATCAAAGTCATGTATTAAGGATAGGATGACACTGAATCATTAAGCTCTAATGCTTGACCCAATCTAATCATCTTTAAACCCAAGGCTAAGGTCCGAGATCCCTTGTTAAAGGAGGTCATGCCAGAATTTCGTTAAAGCGTTAAGTTAATCTTAACCTTAGCCGGGGATTAATTATGATAAGAATGGCCCGTGTATTGGAACTTTGTGACGCACTAGACCCTAGGTTTGGCTCTTTCGGTCGTTGGAAGATGCGTGCCCTATAGGACCCTCGCCCGGGATCGTCCGTCCTTGGAACTGTGCAATACAGGTGAAACACGAGGGGTCTATAGATGTAGTGATAGCCTCCACTGATCCAGGATTTAGAATAGTTGCGAAAAAGAAGAGAAATTTTTTCCAACCAATTAGGAATAAAATGCGTTTTATGTAAACAGGAACAAAAAATATAAAGACAGTAAAATTTCATGTTGCAAGAGCCGAAGCCTCTTCCCAAACACTAGCCCTAATTGGTACCCGAGTCTGAAATGGACCTCCTTCTCCTCCGCAGCTCGCAAGAAGTGGGTCAGAATTCCAGGTCGTCGTCTGGTTAGTGCTGAGTCTGATAGTTCATCAGCAGCTTCACTTAGGCTTCTCCGAATGACTAGTCCGGCAGGAAGTAGTAGCGGGGGTGATAACACAGTTAATCCCAAAGGACTCACCAGGGAAGAGTTGGTACAAGATTTGGAGGCCGCTAGGGCCAGGGAAGAAAGCATCAAAAAGCATCAGGAAGATATGCAGAATAAGGTTGTGGAGGTCATGAGACAAAGAGGGGTGACCGTTATGTTTGATAATGATGGAAACCTTGTGGAAATCACCGACGAAGACGAGTTTGAAAATGTACAGCCCCAGGGATACAACCGAGTTCCTCCTCCCCAAAATTACCCCAATGTGGTGACCTCACGTCCCGCATACCAAAACACCATGCACCAAGGTATGCCCACCACCCAGGCTCCTTTTGTCCCCCCGGGAGGCTTTCCCATATATCCGCCCGGACTCAACCCATATGGTCCAATCCCAACGAGCCGAACACCCTTAGCTCCGACCACCGCCGGGTTACCACCTCCAGCTTTGCCAATTGTCTCCTAACGGGTACCATACCCATTTCAATACCCGGTGGCACAAGCTTCCGAAGCCACTCCACCATGCATCCCAGCCAGCAATCAGGAATATGGGTATGTCTACACCTATGCACCACCTCAAAATCTTCCTCCGGTAATACCATCCACCACCGTGCCTCAAACCATGGGATCCATCAACTCTATCCCACACATGGACCCTCAAGTGGGGTGGTTGGTAGAAAGGTTGAAACAAATGGAAGAAAGGTTTGAAGGAATGAAAGAGAAGAAGTTCACCTCAGGAATCACATATCCCGATAAGATCATCCCCCTTCCTCACCGGTTCAAAATGCTGGAGATAGATAAGTGTAGATACCCCGATCTCGCACCTCAAATCAAACCCTTTTAATCGGTCTAAACCCTAAAATTGACCTAGAAGCCCTCGATTTGGCTATGCGGGAGTGCCGTGAGCCTTATTGGTGCATCTAATGGATTAACGGACTTCAAATTCATGATCAGAGTGAAAAAACGAGTGAACAGGCATGTACTTCAAATTTTTGAGGTGCGGGACCCGAAACAGGGCCCGCACCCTTAGAACTGCTCGTTATCGCCCATTTTGTGCATTAAAAAAAAAATACATACTTGTCATCCCTTTCTCATAAAAATATTTCAGGTAGACGGGCGTGACCACGAAATTAGTTCAAGCAACTTTCATGTTGAATTCGCGGACAACCGGAACACCGGAATGCGCACGACGGAGCAGTTGCAAGCTGTTGCGGAGCGGGAACACAGAGCCGGAAAATCATGCATTTTTACTCCCACAAAATTTGGCACATGGATGCAATGGGGGAGGGGTCACATGGAAAAAAAAAAGCAACCAAGGATTGACATGTGGCATTCAAAGGAAGGGTCAAGTTTTTCAAAGCAACACCATCACTTTTGGCCACTTTTTTCCACCCCTTTGCATGAATTTCGGGCAAGCCACACCACCCCCCATACTACCACTACTCTAGGGGAATTTTGGTCCAAAAATATCACCTCCCTCCTCCATATACTCCCTTGGTTGATCTAAGAAAGGGGTAACACATTCACTCAACACACACCTTCATTACACACATTCCATACACTCTCTCCATACACTTTCTCTCAACCAAACAACTCCACCATCAAACCACCACTCAACCACCACTACCACCACAACACCACCACTCCTCCACCATATCTCCACCACCCAACCAGCATCCCAACACCTCAAAACAACTACAACACTCCTCAAACACTCATTCAAATCACAAGGCAAACACCTTAAGAAAACAAAAAAAAGTCTTCCCTTGGAAGCAAAGGGAGCACAACCTAGGTAATCTCTTCATCTTGTAATCCCCTTAAGTGTAAGATGTAGTGGTTTATGTAATTTATTGAGAGGTCTAGCCACCTTGTTAGGCTAGACCTCCATTTGATGTCTAAAATCAAACAATAGTAGTACTCTTGTTGTTCTTCTCTTTAAATGATGATATATAATGGTATTTTGAGCTCTTGAGCATGCTATGCTACTGATCTTGTGTGTATATACCATTCATGTATGAGTATCAAGTCTAGGTTTGTTGGGGATTCAAGAGTTTTTTCAAAGAATAACTTGCTTTCTCTCATAAACCTTGAATCTGCCATGTTTTGTCTCATCTTAATATAGAGCATCATGAAATCAGGTCTAAATGCTTGAAGTATTGTTGTTTCATGTAGATAACATGTATATCTATGTTCACCCAAAGTTTCATGTTCATACCTTTTCATTTGATTGAGTTTTCATGGGTGTTTTCATGCCATGTGTGGCTTTCCAGTAGTCTGTCCAAGCTGTACCTTTCTGCCTTGTTGCTTTATTTAGGCATAGAAAACCTGGCTTTTTGTCTTGGACCACAAAATGGTTTTTTTTCTAAACATAACCAGGAATATGATAATGTGAACATCATATTTTTACCCTGAGTATAAGAGGTTCTTTCCATTTTTTGTTTCAACTCTCTGTTCTCAGATTAGCATGTTTCCTGTTTTGACATAAAAATATCAGAAGTATTTTGGGTGACTTAATATTTCTTGATGGATTTTAAACTTTCCATATCTAAACTTTGAGATGTTAGGAACAACTTTCATGTTAAGTGTTTTCCATGATTCCATTGTTTTCATGATACAAAAAATGGATCTTTTATGAATGTATGAAAATCTGTCAGACTGTGCTGTGGAAAGTATTATCTTGCATGCCTTATTTGGACACCATAAATTACTCCTAAAATCAGAGGAAAATTCATGGTAAATTCTTGATGTGTTAGGAAGTTTTAATAACCTTTACTTTCTGGATTGGTCGAGTTTAAGAACAGGTACAAGAAGGAAAAATGGACAGCAGTCCCTAAATGCTTGGGGACGGACATTTGGATATTTATTTGTTGTGGGATTTGTTTCCCCTTTTGTTCACCATTGTACATATTAATCCCCCACCCCTTTGTGTGTTTCCTTTACTGGATATGAATGCTAAACCATTTTCAAAACCGAGTGGGAGTCCACCCAAACCGACTCTCATTTGTGAATTAAAGCAAATATACCTAGATTAGGAAGACTCCCATATACATATTAAATCACCATTTTGTTAGGGCATAAAAGCAAAGTATAAAAGGCATAAAATTGAATCTACGTGGCATGCATGCTAGAGACCATCACGGGCGAGGAGAGTGCCTAACCCCTTCTCTTCTCGTAACTTAGCCCCCGAACCCAAGGTTTTATCTTCGTTTTTCCTAAAATAAAATGAGGTGGCGACTCTTGACTGTTTTGATTCCATCGAGAGGAAACCATTGTGTGAGAACCGAGCGCATTTCCAAAAGCGCATTAGTACGAAAAGGACCCGAATCGCCCTCACGAGCGATCATTTCGGTGTTTGGCTTTGAGCGCGGGCTCCCACAGTGGCGACTCTGCTGGGAAATATTTTTTAAGTGGGCTAACCTCTAATCTTTCTGTGTGCCATGCTTTTCTTGCCTTGCTTGGGTTGTATATATTTATGCCCTAACCTTTGTTTTGTAGGGACATTCTTTTTCCCCACCCTCTTATTTGTATATATATGCATGCGTGGTGGGTGATTCCCATAAAAAAGAAAAAAGAAAAAAATATATATATAAAAAAAAGGAAAGAAAAAGATTTTCTTGTTTTCTTTACTTGCTTTCAAAATCATTTTCGAAAGTATAGATACCTCACACACTTGCACGTTCTTTGAAAATAACGGCTCATAGAACCGTACAAACCCGAGGGTATAAGGGAGCTCATCGACTTCCCTATAGGGCCCGCAGTGTACATTCTCACCCCAAAGCGCGCCTATTAGTCGCTGCGATGAGTGTAAGCCAATATTCCCCGTTACCAAGCCACGATGTCCATATTTTCAAAAAATGACACGTCCCAGACTTCATGCCGGTTTTTGTCTAGCAATTTCCCTTCAATCCTATAAGTTCCCAAAAGAAAGGTTATAATCGACCTCAATTGTGGATATCATGTGGAATTCTTGGATTGACTTGAAATTGTCAAGACCCTCACATAGACCGTAACCGAATGGTGGATCCCAGAAAAAGTATAGGCCCTTTGCTAGGGGCTCGGACGGCCAATTGTATAGGTGAAAAATGTTGGTCCTTTACTTTGGAGACGGTATCCACTATTCCAAGAATCCATGCGAAAATGTGTCAAAATAAAGCAAGTGCTTATCCGGCATTCTAGGATTGATTTTGATTTTTGAACTCCTTTTGAATCAAGCTCGGAAAATCTCGATCCTTTTCCACTCTCTAATCAGCCCTAAACACCATACCTTTCAGATACTCTAAGCCTGGCATCTACTTGGAGAGGGGGAGCTAGAAACAGTAAGGGGAGGTATATCCGAGTTACCGTGACAGTGCCCGTACCCGAAGAAGCTACTGCAATGGACCAAGAAGGGGATGATCAAGCCTATGTGCCGCCACCAGGTCTTCAAGCATGGTTGGAACAGAATGTGTTGGGTCAGATGAGGATTCAGCAAGATGAGCTACTGGCTACACTTGTTTAGATGCAGAATCAGAATGGTAATGGGGCCCCCAATGGCATCCCCAACGGAAATCCCAATGGAAATCCGAACGGCAATGCGAATGGTAATGGGGCTCCCAATGGCAACCCCAACGGAAATCCCAATGGAAATCCGAATGGAAATGAGAATGGTAATGGGGATCCTAATGGCAACCCCAATGGCAATGGCAATCCTAACGTGAATGGAAATGGCAATGGTATCCCTACCGTCAACTTGAATCCTAATGGTAGCAACACCATCGGTCATAATCATCACCAAAACATCCATCCCCATGGTCATGTGGCTCATCCAGACTTCAGTGGCATCCACCACCACTTCATCCCGAATCAAGCAAACTTCACGGTGAACCTGTCTCAGTATCCGCCTGATCATAATGCCTTTGCTCAGTATATGAAAACTCTGTATTCGAATCAGCAACCCAACGCCTATTGTCGCGACCCCGACCCCGCGGACCGGGAGCTCGCGAGCTGGACGTCGACTTAAAACAATAAAACACCAAAATACTGAAGATAAAAATTCCTTTTGATGCCAAAAGATGATAATACACGGTTTTAGAAATCCAAATCTTAACAACATTACTAAACCACTAGTATAAGCTCCACAAGCTTACACCAAAATACAAAATATTACAAATTCTTAATGATGTCACAGTTTGGTAATACTATCCCAAAGGTTATACATTTAAGTAATGCAAACCGAACAACAACCTGCCCAAAAGCCACGAACCCTCTCGACGTCCTTCTCGTGATCAGCGAGTCCTATTACTTTCCTCCTGGGGGGGGGTTAAGGAAAAACCAAGATAAAAAGAAAGGGGGTGAGATAAATCTCAATAAGCCACTTATGCAACTACATGACATGCTATGATGCAATAAACAATAATAAAACTCGCATATCACGTAGCAATTAGCAGTTAACAGATAGCAGTGGAAATAAACAAGTAACAAAGGATATTGAGCCAAGGTTTCCACCAAACGGATATAATAAGAAAACCCTGCGCAGCTTCAATCGATCGACCAATCAACCCATCTTCATAGAAGCATAAACAGCTGAAGATAATAACTCGATACCGGAATCATGTAACCACGATAAATTAACAAGGGAATATGACACAAAGTCATAACCCAAACGACTAGCTAGAATACTCACCAAAGGGAGCTAGCTCATCCCAACCAAGGCCAATCTGGAAGGGGAAAAGAGGAACCAATGGACGATACTATACTGGACTTGGCTCGTGTGCCATTATAATATTATCCATTGCCTAAAGAAAACACAAGTACCAGCTGGACTTTCAAATAAAGGCTAAGTAATAAAATACTAGCTCGATAAACAACCAATGATTCCAAAGTAGGGAACCATGACAAATAGTAATCATAAAGATAAGTCAAACCACAAATGCATCAAGAAGATGTTCCAAACTCCCAATTGACACTTAATCAAATTCCATCACATTTTTTATCACAAAGGACCCAATTCCAACACTAGAGTGTACCAAGATGTTCAATAAGGTCAACAAGGATCGTGCACAAAACCTAGACCAAAGCACATTCTTAAATCACAAAAAAAGAACAAGTATAAACTTTCAGAACCACTGTGCGGCCGCCCATAAATGGTTGTGCGGTCGCCCAATAATCCTAGCTCATGAACGAATAGAAGATACATTTAAATAGTACTAATTGAAAATAGGGCATATTTTTCCACTTGAAAATGGCAAAATAGGCAAACATAAATGATAGTATAAAAACTTTAGTTTTTGGCTTTTCATAACCTATTAAAGAAGGCCCTATGGAGTAAAGGGAAGTGCATGAATTCTTGGAAAAAGGGACGAACGAAAAAAAAATGACAATAGTCAGTCAAAAATAGGAAATGAATTAGAAAGAGGGTCTTTTTTCGATCGGAATACGAATGAGATTCGAAAGGCCGGATTGAGGATTGATCGACGCCCGAAGAACGTTCGACCGAAGGAATGATAGGAGAGGGCTAAGAAGGGCTTAGAAAACGAAAGTCCTCATCTTCGCCTAGGCTAACGGGGCCTTACTTATTCAGGGGGCTATTGATAGCATGACCGAAAGGTTGCTACAAAAGTCATTTTCATTTTTCAGTTCTGAGCTTGATAGTTGTAGTAGCTTTTACATAGTAATAGTATTGTTTGTTGCAGATATACGCCAGGAGCTGCCAAATCCTTTGCCCAAGCATTAGGACCACGTGTCAACCCAAAATTGGATAGTTTCGCTGGTGACCCTCCATCCCTGCAGCTATTGCATTCTTTTCCCTAATTCAGTCCTCTTTCTCTGCTTGCCTGATAGCACTCTCCAGTTGCGCAGCCTCCTCAAGACAAAAACCTTCCAGCAAAATCTAACACTTCTAACTAGTATACTAAGGTACTAAAACAACTTATAAGCCTAAAAGGACTCATATGATCACATCTAAACAACCCAAATCAAAGAATGATTCAAACATCAAATTCTCACAAAAATGAATAAAATGTCAATCCACTCTAAATCAAACCAAGAAGCAATATATAGTAAACATAGCATCATATAAGCTTAGTATGTACATTTTAGCATAAAAAGGGGGAAAGTAACTTACTTGAAATTTATGAAAGGAAATGGAATTTGGATATTCTTGGCTATAAACGATCCTAGCGATGATCTAAACATTTTATATAAAAGGAGTAATAAGAAAAAATGAATAAAAGATGACCAAAAGAAAGAAAATGAGATGGAGCTTTTACCTTTTCAACAATGGAAGAGAGAGGGAGAAAAAGATGAGTGTGTGTGTGTTTGGTGTGTGTGTGCAGGAGGTGAGGGGAGAGAGAGGGAGGAATAAGGGGGAGATATTTAAAATAGTTTCACAATTAACCCATCTACTTCTACCTTGAACACATAAACCCTTATAACCCTCTTTCAACTAAAGCCCCTAACTTCACACTTAGCACAATTGATCAATTAAAAAGCTAGGCATGAAATATTATAAAACACAAAATGCACACATAGATAAATAAATAAATACATAAATAAATATTTACTACTAAGAAAATAGAGACGGGTTTTCGGGTCGCGACACCTATGGTGCGTTTGCTAGTGGTGTCTCTCCGTTCAATCAAGGAACTTCCCAAGGGCAAGATCCTAACTTGGTCCGCCAAATGGAAGCATTCTACAAAGGTGTCCCGTATGTACCTTTTACTAGAGCTGAGATTGAAATGAATGAGATAAAAGAAATGTTGAGAAAAGTCATGAATAAAGGAGAGTTCTCCGCAGACTCTTTGAAATTATCTCCGTTTGCTGTTCTGCCTCCTAAATTCAAAATACCCGATGTGGAGAAATTTGATGGTACGGGTTGCCCAATGACCCACTTGAAATCTTATGCTCATGCAATGCAGTCCCATGGGGCTAATGTTGGTGCTATGGCCTCCAACTTCCATTTGACTTTGGTGGGAGCCGCTAAGCAATGGTTCATGACTGTGGATGACAACTTGGTTGATAATTGGGGGAAGCTTGTGGATGAATTCCAAAAGCGGTACAAAGATAACTCCAACTGGGAGAAGAGCCGCCGTGATCTTGATTCATCTGCTCAGCGTGAAAAGGAATCGTTCTCTGAATTTGCAAGTAGGTGGAGGAAGAAAGTCGCTCAGACTTTGGAAAGGCCCGACGGTGCGGAGCAAACCCGCATTTTCCTCAAGAATCTTCAGCTAGTGTATGCGGATAAGATGAAATATCTCACATTTCCTGATTTTGATTCTATTCTAGATGTGGGTTCCCGTATTGAAGAAGATGTCCAAACTGGGGTGATCAAGCTAGATCCTTCTCCTAGCTCCTACAGATTCCGCCCCCTGCTAAGGCTCCGACACCGGTTGTGAAAATGTTGCCGTGACTCCTGCTCCTTTTTGGAACAACAATGTGGGACCTAGCCGGAACAGTTACAATAGGGCACCCCCATATTATAATCAAGACGGGTCTGTGAACTCCATCAATAATCAGCAAAGGAATGGTAGAAATCGGAGAGAGAGGCAGTTTGATAAATTCAACGCTCCGTTGTCCACTATTTTCCAAGGATTGGTCGCCCAAGGGGTATTGAAACCGATAGAAGGATACTGCCCGCCTAATCCAACTCCTAAGAATTGGGACGCAAACAAGTATTGTGCATACCACGTATTATCTGGTCATGCGACGGATGATTGTTGGAATTTGAGGCACACCCTGCAAGACATGATTGACGATGGACTCATTCAGAAACCACCCCAACCGAATGTGGTGACTAATCCATTGCCGGGAATCCATATGATAGAATTTGAAGAAGACTACTCAATGACTAGTTTCATAGTTCCAAAGAAAGCTTTGAATTACACCGTGACTTCTGTTATTTCCGAAGACTTTGGGTGCCACATGATCTCTTGGGATTCAATCTTGTCTAGTGCTAAGGCCGTCGAAGAATGAAAGGCCCCTCTAGAGAAAGCCACTTGGATTGGTGGGAACGTGAATCATCTCACTCTCTCAGGGAGAGCCTATCAGTCTCCAAATCCTGAGGCGAGCGGATCTGGAAAGGACAAAGAAGGAAACCCCCCTCAGAAAGAAAAGGTCGCCGAGAACCCGGTCTTAACGCAGTTAAAGAAAACCCAGGCTAACATATCCATTTGGGGTTTGCTTTCATCTTCTCAAGACCACCGAGACACTTTGGTTAAAGCTCTCACTCAAGCTGTTATCCCGATCGAGACTTCTCCCAATGACCTTGTCCACATGGTCAGCAACATTCATTTCGAGAATATTATCACTTTTACTGATCTCGATGCACCGAAGATTGGTCTTAATCATATTGAGGCTCTACACATCACAGTTGGGGTTGGAGGTGAGCACTTAGCGTGTGTTGGTCGATAATGGATCTTCGGTCAATGTTTTCCATGTGCATGTTCTCGCAGATTTTGGAATTAAGATAACTGATTTGGCTCCGTCTTCTCAAGTGGTCCGTGCCTACGATAGCACCAGTCGCTGCGTCTTGGGTGTTATCTCCCTCACTCTTACCATTAGCCCTCTTGTTATGCCAATTGAATTTCAAGTGATCGACATCAAGTCCTCATTCAGTCTACTCTTGGGACGCCCTTGGATCCATGGAGTGAAAGGGGTAGCTTCCTCTTACCATCAGTGCATCAAGTTCATCCACGACAATTATGTTGTGGTAGTTCACGCCCAAGATGATATACAAGTTAATGACCTCCCAATCTTGGGAATTGAGCATAAAGATACCGGTATTTTCTTAAGCGGTTTTGAACTGATCCCACAAGCTCGGATCCATGCTATTGAATATGTCAAGGAGACTGATCTAATTGGTGGAAAAGGGACCAAGTATGGAGACGCGATGGCCTTGAATATGGTCAAGAAGATGAAATTCCTACCTATGATGGGACTTGGGAAAGAACAACAAGGGTGTGTTGAAGCCATCAAAGATGATGTTCCTATTTTCATTCCTCTTTTGGGCTTGGCTACAAACCGACCGCTACTGAAATCGCCGGAGCTACGCATAAGAAAAGGGAGAGGCAAAAGGCTATCAAGAAAGGAAGGACCTATGAGCTCCCCCACTCCGTCCCTACGAAAAATTGTGGAAGGGATACTTTGTTTGCAAAGGCGAAGATGTCGCGTACATTATGCCTTTTGATCCGTTTAATGGCATGGACGAAAAGCCTCGCGCGGGATGGGAAGTATTTGATGATGTGAAGTTGTTCGATGAAATCTTTAATTTGGACGGTTCCTATAAGCAACCAGACCCGGTTACTCCGTGGAATATCGATGAGGAGGATGATGTCTTCGCATTGTTTGAAGGACTTGGCCTGGAGGACGGATCTGTGGCTATGATCGAGGATGGAATCGCAGAAGCCTATGACCCAGTGAAGCACCTCAAGCTGGCAGTGGCACCACTTAATAACTGGTCTAAAACCACTGGCCCTCTCGCTACTGTTGACATGCTCGTGAGCAGTTTGGATATGTTCTGACACGCCCCCAAGTCCCGGGATTCCCTAGTAGAACCTCGAACCTGGTGCGCGTAACTAACAAGAAACAAGAAACTAACAAGAAACGAGATGACATCTGCTTATAACAAACTGACATGATATATATACTCAAGAGTAAGGAGCTAAGATAGCTCATAACAAGAGTTCTAGACAAGAAAATTAAAACCAAACTTGATTATACACAGCGAAAGACATGCCTAGCACATAAGCTGACATTACAAGATGTCTAGAGACAACAAGTACTATACAAGACTGTCTATCCCAAAATAAGGAGTTATACAACCCATACAAATCGTCCTCACAAAAATGTAAAAGGACACAATCCCCAAAATAATAACAACCTGCGTAGTAAGCTCCCAGCTATGTCGAGCCTCACTGCGCACTATCACTAGCCTTCCTTTTATCTAAGGAAAACAAATAAACAAGGAACGGGGTGAGATAAATCTCAGTAAGCTATTAGATGCAACTACATGACATGTTATCATGCAATTCAAGTAGATACTCAAGTAATCATGTATTAAGTATCATCAAGTAACAAGTATATGAGAGGCTAAGCCAACTCATCAAGTAGCACATAAGGCTAAGCTATCACGTTACAAAGGATATTGCTTCCTTCCTTATCCCTCCCAAGAATACCATTATTGTCGTAGCTTGTATTACTTTTGACAATCACGATCAATATCAAGAAACTGCTTATGCAATATATATAAGAAGACCCGGTAACTAGTGTCATTCCCAAGATCAAGATTCACGAGGTGTTCACGAGTTTAGCATTCACTTTTATCAGGCGTATTGCTATAATAAAGGAAGCTATGCCCTTACTATGGCCTGTAGTAAGGGGTCAAGCGCAGATACATAGATCCCCGATTATCACTTTGGCCCCAGCCTTATGATAAGCGTGAACATATATACCTTCGAACAAGCAAGGACCAGCTGGACTCACACAAGAATGCATAATAGGTATTTACTTGAACTACGGGAGTAGAACTAATCCAAAACTAGTGGACTAGCTCATCAAGAAACATGCTTCAAGTAATCAAGAAGTCACATTATTATCAAGTAGCTATATGCAATGTTTGGACATACACATCAAGAACATATTTCATACACGTTAGTGCTTGTTCTTAGCACTTTCAAGTTCATTACCATACACATGTATTGGTGTCACGTCATCTACAAGATTTTATCATCTTATGTTCAAGTCTTAATCCAATTCTTTGGATGTTCAAGTCATGTACAAGATTTTATTGTCTTATACTTCAAGTTATAATTCCAATCTTTGGACATTCAAGTCATATATAAGAGCTAGACATCTTATACTTCAAGTTCATCATCCTATACTTTGGATGTTTAAACTCAATACATTGTTCTAATGCCCCTATGGTGCACAAACACTGGTTTCAAGACAAGCATAAGACATTAGTGCTTGTTTATAGCACTTTCTAGACATCAAGAAGAGTTGTTACTCTTATACTTAAGTTCTCATTTGAGTTCTATAAGTTTTCATGTTCAAGACTAAGTTCTAATGCCCCAAGAGGTACATATACACATGCTAGGACATCTTATACTAAGGCTCTATGCCTTAGGAGGGGTAAGATTTCATTTCAATTGAGTTTAAACCACTTTTGTAAAAACAGGGGACCGGGCGGGCGCTCACTCTTATACCCGGTCGGGCTCTGACTCTTACCCGGTCGGGCTCTTACTCTACCCAGGCGGGCTCCTGCTTCTACCCGGGCGGGCGCTTGGTCTCTTTTCTAGCAAATTGCAAATTTCTTCCCAGGCTAAGAATTCTCCGTCCCAAGCGTAGGAGTAACTTTCTACTAATAAACTAACAACAAGGAAATTCCCAAGAGTGCATAACAAGTTCAAAACTATTACTTTCAATTTTCTTTCATCATTTTACACAATAGGTTTATGCTCCCTTTGTCCCAAAATTACAAGTATCACAAAAATCACCCCAAACACGAAATTGACAAGCACAAGTATCAGGAATAACATATATGCATGTTATTACAAGCAAGGGGGAGCTAATAACTTACCTACTCCGGAATTAAAATCAAGGAAACCTATTTCTGTTTGGCAGGAAATGTTCTATTCAACGCCACGAATATTTATCCGGGATCAGAATCGAAAACAAAGGGATAATTAAACTCGAGGAGTCGAGAATAGGGTAAACCTCTAACCCTAACTTTTCTTCACAGAGAACGTAAACTTATTTGGGGGAGAAATGCTTCTCAGAGAAAGCAAAACAAGAAGATAAACTTTCAACTTTCAAGAAATGACACTTAGGCCCCTCAAGTTTCACTTTTAACAAAAAGGCCCCTAAAGTCATATTTTCACAAATGACCCAAAAGTCAAAACTAGACATTTAACCACCTTAATATTCTAAAGTAGTTAAGAAATTAATTCAAGTAAAACTAGCACATAATATGCGAGTTCAAGTATTTAACAAGCAAGTCAAATATTTAACAAAAATAAGGATGGGCGTTACATCCTCCCCACCTTAAAGAAAATTCGCCCACAAATTTTACTTACCAAGATTTTCAAATAGGCTTGGGTATTTATCTCGCATCTCTTTCTCAGTTTCCCAAGTAGCCTCTTCTATTTTATGATTTCTCCAAAGGACCTTCACAATAGGAATCCTTTTGGTTCGCAAGACTTGCTCTTTCCAGTCAAGAATTTCAGTAGGTTGTTCCTCATAAGACAAATCAGGCTGAAATGGACTAGCCTCATACTTAAGAACATGTGACTCATCCGCCATATACTTGCGAAGCATGGACATCTGAAACACATCATGAATACCAGATAAAGAAGGTGGTAAAGCAACTCTATAAGCCAACTTCCCAACTCTTTCAAGGATTTCAAATGGACCGATATAACGAGGAGATAACTTTCCTGTTTTCCCAAATCTCTTTATACCTCTATGAGGAGAGACTTTGAATAATACAAAGTCACCTACCTGGAATTCAAGATCCCTTCTGCGATGATCAGCATAACTCTTTTGTCTACTTTGAGCTGTGCGCAATCTATCTCTGATTAATTTCACACTCTCAACTGACTGTTGAACCATTTCAGGTCCCAAGAGTCTAGCTTCCCCCACTTCATCCCAGCATATAGGAGATCGACACTTTCTGCCATAAAGAGCTTCATAAGGAGCCATTTCATTGCTAGACAGATAACTGTTGTTATAAGCAAACTCAGCCAAAGGAAGATGAGTATCCCAACTTCTTTTAAAATCAACAACACAAGCACGTAACATATCCTCGAGAATCTGTATAAGTCTCTCAGATTGCCCATCAGATTGGGGATGAAAAGCAGTACTAAAATTCAATTTAGTACCCATGGCACCCTGAAGAGCCTACCAGAATCAAGAAGTAAAACGAGGATCTCTGTCAAATACAATACTCACAGGAACCCCATGCAGCCAGACTATCTCCTGAACATACAATGAAGCTAACTGAGACAATGAATACCCCATGGAAACAGACAAGAAGTGAGCTGACTTGGTCAGTCTATCCACTATAACCCAAACAGCATCATGGCCTCGTCTGGTACGTGGCAAACCAGTCACAAAATCCATAGTGATATGCTCCCATTTCCACTCTGGAATTTCTAATGGTTGCAACAAACCTGCTGGACGTTGATGTTCCACTTTCACTTGTTGATAAGTCAGACACTTGGACACATATTCTGCAATTTCTCTTTTCATGTTGTTCCACCAGAAATGCTTTTTCAAGTCTTGGTACATTTTTGTGCTTCCAGGATGAATAGTATACTTGGCTTTGTGAGCCTCTTCAAGAACTTTCTTCTTAATCTCAAGATCAGCTGGAATGCAAACTCTGCCTCGAAAGGTAAGAATTCCATCATTGTTGAAAGAAAAATCTAGTTGTTTTCCTTCATTCATTCCACTAATAATTTTCTGCAATTCAGAATCAGTTACCTGAGCTTCTTTGATTTGTTGAAGTAAATCTGAAGTAACTTTTATATTTGTAAGGATAATTCCATGTCTTGATTCACAAGGACTCCAATCACACAAGTCTTCTAGCAATTTCCATTCACGAATCATCAAGCAAGAAACATAAGTTTTTCTGCTCAGTGCATCAGCCACAACATTTGCTTTCCCTGGATGATAAAGGATAGTACAATCATGATCCTTCAATTTCTCCATCCATCTACGTTGTCTCATGTTAAGTTCTTTCTGAGAAAACAAGTACTTCAAGCTTTTATGATCAGTAAAGACTTCAAATTTTATTCCATACAAGTAATGACTCCATTTATGTAAAGAAAAAATAATCGCAGCCAACTCTAAATCATGAGTATGATAGTTCTTTTCATAAGGAGATAATTTCCTCGAAGCATAAGCTATTACCTTTCCATCTTGCATTAAAACACAACCCAATCCTTCTTTAGAAGCATCGGTATAAACCATGAAATTCTCAGAACCACTAGGCAAAGCCAAGACTGGAGCTATAGTTAAGCGCCTTTTCAACTCTTGAAAACTTGCTTCACATTTGTCATTCCACTCAAAAGAAATAGCTTTCTGAGTTAGATTAGTCAATGGAGTAGCAATCTTGGAGAATCCCTCAATGAATCTCCGATAATAACTAGCCAAGCCCAAGAAACTACAGATCTCTGTCACTGTAGTTGGCCTCTTCCAGTTTACAACTGCTTCAACTTTGGAAGGATCTACTGCAATACCAGTAGCAGACACAACATGTCCCAAGAATGAAACCTCTTCTAACCAGAAAGCACATTTGTTAAATTTTGCAAATAATTGTTTCTCACGGAGAACTTGCAATACCACTCTGAGATGTTGTTCATGCTCAGCCCGTGATTTAGAATACACAAGGATATCATCAATGAATACCACCACGAAACAATCAAGATATGGTTTGAAGATACGATGCATCAAATCCATAAATACAGCTGGAGCATTTGTCAAATCGAATGGCATAACAATAAACTCATAATGCCCATACCTGGTACGGAAAGCTATCTTTGGTATATCCTCAGATCTGATTTTCAACTGATGATAACCACTTCTCAAGTCAAGTTTCGAGTACACTACTGAACCTTGAAGTTGATCAAACAAGTCATCAATATGAGGTAATGGATATGTGTTCTTTATGATTACCTTATTAAGATCTCTGTAATCAATACATAATCGCAGAGTCCCATCTTTCTTTCTGACAAATAACACTGGTGCACCCCATGGTGATACACTAGGCCTGATGAAGCCCCTTTCAAGTAATTCCTCAAGCTGTGTTTTTAATTCTTTCAACTCAGTTGGAGCCATTCTATAAGGTGCTTTAGAGATTGGTGCTGTACCTGGTAATAACTCAATACAGAACTCAAGCTCTCGATCAGGTGGCATGCTATACTCAGAAGAGAACACATCTGAAAATTCAGACACAACAGGAATATCTTCCATCTTGGGAACAGATAAACTCTTGTCAAGAACACATGCGAGATACCCGGCACAACCACGAGATAAAATTTTTCTAGCTTTTAAAGAAGAAATAACACGTATATTATACATAGGCCTATCACCTTCAAAGGTAAAATCAGGCAAACCAGGTATAGAAAAAGTTACTACTTTTCTATGACAATCAACAGATGCATGATGCACATAAAGCCAATCCATGCCAAGAATCACGTTGAAGTCCCTTATAGGTAACACGACTAGGTCAGCAAGAAGGGCATGATCACCCACAAGAACTTCACATTTCTTATAAACCTCAGAAGCAAACATGCAATCTCCCATAGGGGAAGATACTTCTAGCACATAAGGCATAGAATCAGGAAGAACATGCAAATGCGACACAAAATGAGATGCCACATAAGAATGAGATGAGCCTGGATCTATCAGGACTCACGCTCTCATACTAGAAAGTAATATAGTACCTCCTATAACCGCAGAAGACTCAGCTACACCCTGGTGATCTAGAGCAAACACTCGACCCTGAACTTTAGGTCGACCCCCACTATCTCTCTTAGTACCTAAAGCCTGTTGACGCGTAGCCCCAACTTGACTTCCTTTGCCTTTTGGACAATTCTTGATAAAGTGCCCTGTTTCCCCATAAGATAAACATTTCCCAAGCTTTAGCCAACACTTGTCTTCAGAATGGCCTTCTTTCAAGCAATAACCACACACTTTCCTGGAACCTTGGACTGTTGTCTTAGAACCAGTTGATACACTACCTTTGCTTTCAGAGGGTTGTCGAAATCGACGATCTTGGCGGCTAGATTTACCACCCTTTGAACCAGATCCCTGTGCTTTCTCTGAAACACGACCTGTCATGATCGTTCCCAACTTCACTTTGTGTTCTTCAATGTCATTTTCAATGCCATAAGCCCTCTCCACTGCTTGTTGATAACTAGTAAGCTGTAGAGAAAGAAGTTACTTCCTGTACTCGGTCTTCAACCCCTTCACAAACCTCTGTGCCTTCTTTGTTTCATTTGGAACTAAGTGATCACAATACCTAGCCAGTTTTGTGAACTTGGTTGAGTATTGCCCCACTGTCAAGCTTCCCTGCTCCAAATTAAGAAATTCCATCTCTTTTTTGTCTTGGACCACTGCTGGAATGAACTGTGACTTGAATGCTTTGAGAAAATTCTCCCAAGTCTGTGGTCCAGTTCCCAGCTTTTATTCAGAACTTGCCACCAATGTTCAGCAACTTTCTCAAGTTTAAAGGTTGCAAAGGTTACCTTATCACCTCCTGCACATCTCAAGGCTGTAAAGATCTTTTCTATACTTTCAATCCACTCTTCTGCCTTCTTAGCATCAGGTTACCCGTCAAAACTACGAGGTTTCAACTTCAAAAACTTTGTAAGTCGATTAGGATAATCCCAGTCTATATTATCAACCATCTCTTCTTGAGGAGTTACAGATCTCAGCTGATTATTGCCACTAGTACCTTCAGAACTCATTGTACCTGTAAGTAAACACTCAGCGTTAATAACACACCCAAGACTAACCCATACCTAGGCTATAGACCCTCTCCAGACTTAGAGCAAACCAAGGTAGCTAAATAGGGTAGCTAAACCAGGGTAGCTCTGATACCAACTGACACGCCCCCAAGTCCCGAGATTCCCTAGTAGAACCTCGAACTTGGTGCGCGTAACTAACAAGAAACAAGAAACTAACAAGAAACGGGATGACATCTGCTTATAACAAACTGACATGATATATATACTCAAGAGTAAGGAGCTAATATAGCTCACAACAAGAGTTCTAGACAAGAAAATTAAAACCAAACTTGATTATACACAGAGGAAGACATGCCTAGCACATAAGCTGGCATTACAAGATGTCTAGAGACAACAAGTACTATACAAGACTGTCTATCCCAAAATAAGGAGTTATACAACCCATACAAATCGTCCTCACCAAAATGTAAAAGGACACAAGCCCCAAAATAATAACAACCTGCGTAGTAAGCTCCCAGCTATGTCGAGCCTCAGTGCGCACTATCACTAGCCTTCCTTTTATCTAAGGAAAACAAATAAACAAGGAACGGGGTGAGATAAATCTCAGTAAGCTATTAGATGCAACTACATGACATGTTATCATGCAATTCAAGTAGATACTCAAGTAATCATGTATCAAGTATCATCAAGTAACAAGTATATGAGAGGCTAAGCCAACTCATCAAGTAGCACATAAGGCTAAGCTATCATGTTACAAAGGATATTGCCTCCTTCCTTATCCCTCCCAAGAATACCATTGTTGTCGTAGCTTGTATTACTTTTTATAATCACGATCAATATCAAGAAACTGCTTATGCAGTATATATAAGAAGACCCGGTAACCAGTGTCATTCCCAAGATCAAGATTCACGAGGTGTTCACGAGTTTAGCATTCACTTTTATCAGGCGTATTGCTCTAATAAAGGAAGCTATGCCCTTACTATGGCCTGTAGTAAGGGGTCAAGCGCAGATACATAGATCCCCGATTATCACTTTGGCCCCAGCCTCATGATAAGCGTGAACGTATATACCTCCGAACAAGCAAGGACCAGCTGGACTCACATAAGAATGCACAGGTAGGTATTTACTTGAACTACGGGAGTAGAACTAATCCAAAAGTAGTGGACTAGCTCATCAAGAAACATGCTTCAAGTAATCAAGAAGTCACATTATTATCAAGTAGCTATATGCAATGTTTGCACATACACATCAAGAACATATTTTATACACGTTAGTGCTTGTTCTTAGCACTTTCAAGTTCATTACCATACACATGTATTGGTGTCACATCATGTACAAGATTTTATCATCTTATGTTCAAGTCTTAATCCAATTCTTTGGATGTTCAAGTTATGTACAATATTTTATTGTCTTATACTTCAAGTTATAATTCCAATCTTTGGACATTCAAGTCATATATAAGAGTTAGACATCTTATACTTCAAGTTCATCATCCTATACTTTGGATGTTTAAACTCAAGACATTGTTCTAATGCCCCTAAGGTGCACAAACACTGGTTTCAAGACAAGCATAACACATTAGTGCTTGTTTATAGCACTTTCTAGACATCAAGAAGAGTTCTTACTCTTATACTTAATTTCTCATTTGATTTCTATAAGTGTTCATGCTCAAGACTAAGTTCTAATGCCCCAAAAGGTACATATACACACGCTAGGACATCTTATACTAAGGCTCTATGCCTTAGGAGGGGTAAGGTTTCATTTCAATTGAGTTTAAACCACTTTTGTAAAAACAGGGGACCGGGCGGGCGCTCGTTCTTAACCGGGCGGGCGCTCACTCTTATACCTGGTCGGGCTCTGACACTTACCCGGTCGGGCTCTTACTCTACCCAGGCGGGCTCCTGCTTCTACCCGGGCGGGCGCTTGGTCTCTTTTCCAGCAAATTGCAAATTTCTTCCCAGGCTAAGAATTCTCCATCCCAAGCGTAGGAGTAACTTTCTACTAATAAACTAACAATAAGGAAATTCCCAAGAGTGCATAACAAGTTCAAAACTATTACTTTCAATTTTCTTTCATCATTTTACACAATAGGTTTATACTCCCTTTGTCCCAAAATTACAAGTAAGGGGGAGCTAATAACTTACCTACTCCGGAATCAAAGTCAAGGAAACTTATTTCTGTTCGGCAGGAAATGTTCTATTCAACGCCACTAATATTTATCCGGGATCAGAATCGAGAACAGAGGGATAATTAAACTCGAGGAGTCGAGAATAGGGTAAACCTCTAACCCTAACTTTTCTTCATAGAGAACGTAAACTTATTTGGGGGAAAATGCTTCTCAGAGAAAGGAAAACAAGAAGATAAACTTTCAACTTTCAAGAAATGACACTTAGGCCCCTCAAGTTTCACTTTTAACAAAAAGGCCCCTAAAGTCATATTTTCACAAATGACCTAAAAGTCAAAACTAGACATTTAACCACCCTAATATTCTAAAGCAGTTAAGAAATTAATTCAAGTAAAACTAGCACATAATATGCAAGTTCAAGTATTTAACAAGCAAGTCAAATATTTAACAAAAATAAGGATGGGTGTTACATGTTCGCTCTGATGGACCGGCCTTTGTTAGTGGCCAATATTTTAAATAATCATTTAACAAATGAAAATTTAATAACAAATGAAGTTAATCTTGAATCTTTAAAAGACATAAGCAAAGATGAAAAAGACTATTTAATTGAGCTAAGCAGGTTAGCAAAACAGCGTGGGGAACGAAAGTTAGAGGCCTGTGGGGAAGATTTGTCCACTGTCAATCTGGGGCTGAACGGGGAAGTCAAAGAGATGAAAATTGGAAGCTTCATGCAAGGGGATGACAGGGAACAGTTGATCAGTTTGCTCAAAGAGTTTGTTGATGTGTTTGCTTGGTCGTATGAAGATATGCCTGGGATAGATCCGACAATTGTGGAGCACCGAATTCCTACTTTTCCCGACGCCAAGCAGGTCAAACAGAAACTCCGCAGAATCAAGCCGCAGTGGGCCCTTCAGGTTAAAGAAGAGATCGAAAGGTTGTTGCAAGTGGGTTTCATCCGAGTTGTGGAATATCCCCAATGGTTGTCCAACATGGTCACGGTCGAGAAAGCGAACGGCAAAGTCCGAATATGTGTTTACTTCAGAGACCTCAACAAAGCTTGCCTGAAAGATGATTTCCCGTCACCAAATATTGATATTTTGGTTGACTCAGTCGCGATGCACAAAGTGAAGTCATTTGTTGATGGAATGGCGGGTTACAATCAAATTAAAATGGCGGTGGAAGATCAAGAAAAAACCTCCTTCATCACCCCGTGGGGGGCCTTCTGTTACATGGTGATGCCTTTCGGTCTTAAAAATGCCGGAATAACTTATCAAAGAGGTGCTACAACTCTTTTCCATGACATGATCGACAAAGAACTTGAAATCTACGTAGATGACATGATTGTGCACTCAGTTGAAGAAGACGCTCAGCATCTGGTTGACCTCAGAAAATTCTTTGAAAGGCTGCGGAAGTATCACATGAAGTTGAATCCTGCTAAATGCACATTCGGTACCATCCAAGGCAAGGTCCTGGGTTTCCTGGTAACAGAAAGAGGGATTGAAATCGACCCCGAAAAAATAAAGGCCATCACAAAAATGCCCCAACTTCGGACTCAAAAGGAGGTAAAGGGTTTCTTGGGAAGAATTCAATATATCAGCAGATTCATACGGCTGCTAACCACGATGTGTGAGCCGCTCTTCAAGCTCCTAAAAAAGGACACCGATCGATCATGGGATGAAGAATGCCAGATTGCTTTTGAAAAAAAGAATACCTGACAAGCCCACCGGTCTTGGCCCCACCTCATTCGCACAAACCTCTGCGGTTGTACCTAACCGTTACTGATACTGCGGTAGGAGCAATGCTTGCGCAAGGAAAATAAGATTCCTGGGTTGAAAATGCAATCTATTTTGTGAGCCGAAAGTTACAAGGGAGTGAATTGAACTACTCAGCATTGGAGAAGGCTTGCACCGGGTTGGTTTGGGTCTCGCAGCGATTAAAGATCTACTTGCAGTCTTTGCCTGTTCAGATTGTGTCCCGAATGGATCCAGTGAAATACATCCTCGAAAGGCCAACCATATCCAATCGAGTGGCCAAATGGGCTCTTCTCTTAAGTGAATTTGATATGACTTACGCTATGCCTAAGTCCATTAAAGGAAGGGTGATAGCAGACCAACTTGCAGATTTGGTGACACGCCCCCAGGTCCCGGGATCCCTATTAGAACCTCGAACCCGGATGGGAGTGACTAACGAGGAACAAGAAACTTAATGACATTTATTAACAAATTGACATGATATATATACTCTAGAGTAAGGAGCTATACTAGCTCACAACACGAGTTCTAGACAAGAAAATTAAAACCAAACTTAAATACATACACAGCGAAAACATGCCTAGCACATAAGCTGGTATCAAGAGTACTATACAACATGTCTAGTGACAACAAGAACTGAACAAGACTGTCTACCCCAAAATAAGGAGTTACAAAACCCATAGTACATCGTCCTCACCAAATGTAAAAGGACACAAGCCCAAAAGAATCGCGACCCGCGTAGTAAGCTCCCAGCTATGTCGAGCCTCACTACGCACTATCCTTCCTTTGATCTAAGGAAAACAATTAAACAAGGAACGGGGTGAGATAAATCTCAGTAAGCTATTAGATGCAACTACATGACATGTTATCATGCAATTCAAGTAGATACTCAAATAATCATGTATCAATTATCATCAAGTAACAAGTATATGAGAGGATAATCCACTCACCAAGTAGCACATAAGGCTAAACAAGCAAGTTATAAGGATATTGCTTCCTTCCTTATTCCTCCCAAGAATACCATTGTTGTCGTAGCTTGTATTACTTTGACAATCACGATCAATAACAGGAAACTGATTATTCAGTATGTATCAGAAGACCCGGTAACCAGTGTCATTCCCAGTATCAAAACTCACGAGTTCTCAAGACAGGAGTTTAGCATTCACTTAAGTCAGGCTTATTGCTCCAACTAAGGAAGCTATGCCCTTACTATGGCCGGTAGTAAGGGGGCAGGCGGAAATACATAGGGACCCGATTGTCACTTAAGCCCCAGCTCTCGCGACAAGCGTGAACCTATATATTTTCGAACAAGCAAGGAGAACCAGCTGGACTCACACAAGAAGGTACAAGTAGATATTTACTTGAACTACGGGAGAAGAACTAATCCAAAAGTAGTGGACTAGCTCAACAAAGAACATGCTTCAAGTAATCAAGAAGTCACCTTGTATCAAGCAAATGTATGCATTGTTTGCACATTCACAACAAGAACATGTCTCTGTGAATACCCCTTTCCGATGAAGCGACGCATGGGAAGTATCTTGTGATTATTATTATTTACAAAGGGAATATTCTTAAAGACATTAAAATTATAAGAGTCGCCACGCCGTTTTAATTAAAGCCAAAACATTGAAAAAAGCCTTTTTAGTGGGTTCGGGGGTCAAATTACAACAAGAGAAGAATATTGAACGTTATCACTCCTATTGCCCGAATCGATCGGTCTTTCTATCATGATGAATGTGTTAGTAGTGTGTTAGTGATTTAGACCGGATCCGAAGAATGCCTACGTTCCTCTCAATGCGAGAAGCTCAGGTCAGCGTAGTTCGCAGAGAATTAGAATAGGCAGAAGAATCGGGATCATGCATAATGAGGGGGAATTTACCTAAAGATTAGGGTTTAGAAATAGTTCCTAGATCATCCTCGGGTTGATGAACCCTCGATCATCATCGGCTATGAAATAACATGTAATTATGAAGATCGCAACCCTAAATATAGCATAAATAAGGTTTTAATCTAAGAACACGAAGAACATGCGAAGAACATATTATGAACATATGAATGAGCATGCGAAGCATATGAAGAAACTATGAATAAACATGCACGAACATGAATATAAAAGATCTACATTAAAAATAATGCAAGAACACGAAGAAAAAGTTAGAAAACTTACCTATGTTGGCAAGAAATAAACCTTGATCTTCTTGGTGGTTTGAAGGCTAATTAGAGAGCAAAATATTGTTTAAGAACTCCAAAATTCGTACTTAGAGCTCTCAAAATTGGATCCCTAAACCAATAGCATGGGATTGGTTTATATAGTAAACTGAGGGGAGGATCTGATGGTCCAGATCATCCGGCGCAAGGTTGGCCGCCTGGCCATGGTTGAAGACGGCGACAATGTTGGCCGCGTGGCCAAGATCAATGCGTAACAATGTTGGCCGCCTGGCCAAGTCTGCAGGCTGACTTGATTTTCAAGCTAGGGTTTCACTGTTGCTTTATGGTAACCCTAAGTTGCCTATTTTGATGGATTTTGTCATAAATGAGATATTTTGGGAATCCAGGACAAGTCTTTGGAAGGTTTATAATTCCTATAAAGTCCTTGTATTGTTGGGAAAGTCTTAATAAACTCATTTTCAGGTCGGGTACTAACAGTAGCCCCTCGGCGACGCTTCTTGCAGGGCAATGTGGGGTCGACGATAAAAAGAAGGATCCGTCTGAAACATGAGTTTCAAAACAGATGAAAGGTAAGGGAACGGCTGAACCTTGGCAGGCGACCTACGTATCCGCGGGGGAATCAAGCCAAACGTAGTTCAAATCTGATGGGAAATTGGGAATAACTGTCCTTTGGTGGGGAACAACGTTTTCTGCTGGGGAAATGCACCTGCTGGGGATGAGAGATGACCGCGTCGGTCAGGTGGCTGGACCTTTTCAGGTTTCCTACGTATCCTCCGAGGAATCAAGCCGGTCGTAGTTCAGAGATCTACTGGGGATAAAACGAGATATCGGACCCCTGCTAGGGATAATAAACCTACGGGCACTATCCTGTACGAAGCACGAATCATTCGTAAGCAATGAAGTTATTTGGGAAAATTAAAGACTACGTTGTCTAAATAATCCCAAGATGGAATGATGGACGCAATCAGGATCACCAGGGTTCCTGCCGATCGCGCTAAAGTAATAGATGTCGGATCTCTTGCGAACAGAAACGCCGAGGCTTCTGCCAACCATGATCAATCTAGGATGCGTATGTCATAGAGGCGCCGAAGTCTCTACAACCATACGAATCTTAATAATAGATGCTGGATCTTTCGCAAACAGAAACGCCGAGGCTTCTGCCAATTACGATTGATCTAGGATGGTATGTCATAGAGGCACCGAAGTCTCTATAACCATACGAATCCTAAAATAGATGCTGGATTGCTCACAAATAGAAACGCCGAGGCTTCTGCCAATTACGATTGATCTAGGATGGTATGTCATAGAGGCGCCGAAGTCTCTATAACCATACGAATCCTAAGCAAATATTTGGTGAAGAATGGAAATTTTAAGGGGCTTTTCGTACCCAAAGGTAACGAATATCAGTCAAAGTAGTGTTAAAGGCATTTAAGATGAATTAATAGGGAAAAGATCAGGGACAAAAGTGGAATTTTATCTGAAGGGGCAAGGTTGGCCGCGTGGCCAAACACACTGAAGTGCAAAAGTGGCCGCGTGGCCAAGACCGCTGAGTGGTCAGATCTCCTTCACGCGGATTACTGATCTGACGGCTGGGGTTGCAATGGCGAAAGTGGCCGCATGGCTAAGGTAGCCGGCGGGCTGACCCTTGGTCACATCACCAGAAACCCTCCCTCTTCTTCTTCTTTTCTTCTTTCTTCTTCTTCCTTCCTCCATTGACGAGTTAGAGAGAGAAAATTGAGTTTTTAGAGAGAGAAAGCTCAGATTTTGATAATTTTGAAGATTTCATTTCACATAAATCTTTGAAGATATGGCGGATTGGATCAATGAGGCATTATTTAGAGATTTTCTGGGCCATGGTGGGTATATGATCCCACAACAAGAGCCACAAGGAGAGGGGCACGGTAATGCTCAGGGCGGAGGCAACGTAGGGGCTGACCCAGGAGCGGGCTTTGAAGCGGCGCCCTTGATTCCACGGGGCGGTTTGAGACCACGAGCCGCGACTCGGAATTATCGCGATAATCTGCTGCGGTCCACGTTCGACCAAGATTACGATTTTTACATCGACTCTGAGCGTCATTGGTCGATGGGGCTTCCGGAGACGCGAGAGGTAAATTTCGAATTTTCACTTCTCTCTTTCTCGCACATTTGTATGTTTTATGCTCATAATATGAAATGCTAGAATAATGGAATGCTATAATTTAAATTGCTAGAATTGTAAATTGCTAGAATGGTAACATACCTGTGCTGTGTTTACCTGCAGAGGATCAAGGCTCATGGGTCCACAGTGACTGTGGGCAAACTGTGGGCGTCCCTGCCGGAGGGACCAGGCGGTTTGCGTGCTCGGATCGAGGCTATGGGCTTTGGCCCATTCTTTGACAGTGTCCGCATGGTCAGGGCTACCCTGAAGGTGGCCGCGGTGATAGAGGTGTGCCGGGGGTTCTGGTGGGATACCACCCATACCTTCCACTTTAGTTGGGGAGAGATTACCATCACGCCGACGGATTTCGCGGCCATCACAGGGTTGAGGTTTACTGGTACCCCTTTGCCTTTCGATGAGAGCTTGGCGGAGCGGCGGGACTATAGACAGGCTCTGCTGGGAGTTGACACCGACCTGGGAGGAGGCGTCAAGGGTTATAGAGTGGAGGCCGGGAAGGTGAACCGCTTGGTGGAGGTGGCTATTGAGGCCTTTAGTAGGGGGGAGTATGATTTTGATTGTTTGGTCCGGCTGTTCTTATGGTATAGCTTTTCGGAGATTTTGTTTCCCAGTGGGGCTACTGTCTGCCGGTACTCACTGCTAGGGGCTTTTGTGGACTTGGACCTAGTCAGTGGGATTTCTTGGGGTGGAGCCGGTTTGGCTGAGATTTACCGGGCTTTGGACCATTGTTCGAGGGCTAGCTCGTCGGCCTTTGACGGGTTCCAGTTCGCCTTTGAGGTACGCTCTTGACTACCCTTCTTTTTCATTCGTTGAGATCTCTGTTCTATTCTTTGGTCTGAAATGTCTCCCTCATTATATGCACAGGCTTGGGTGTACGAGATCTTCGGCGTCGCCCCTTTTCAGTTGGTGATGAGTGCTAACAAGGTTGTTCCCATCATGTCGTACTGGTGCAAGGGCAACAGGGCTCCTTCCCGCAGACACCGGGACAGGAAGACAGTGGATGCTGCTGATCTGAGGAGGGTGTTCGCGATGTTTGAGCCCATCGGGGTTAGATTTTACCCATGGAGCCCGGCCAATGAGGCTTCGGTGGGTCCCTATGTGGTGGATTTGACCGCTTCTAGGGTTCTGCTTGTGGGTCTCACCGGGGAGGCCATGTATCTTGGGGAGAGGGTGGTTCGTCAGCACAGGGCTGGTGCGTTACCGTGGGCTCCTTATGACCCTCCTCGGGATATGCTCCGTCCTGCGAGGTTGGCGACTTTCTTGGCTCCCACTCCGGCAGAGCATTATAGGGGGAGCGACGACTATGTTGGCTACGTGCGGACACGGCTGATCAGCCCTCAGGTTCGGGCTCGGATGCTATCTGGAGAGAGATCGAGCTCGGCCCGGTATGTTGGTCAGAGTCGGCCTTTGGTTGACATGCCCCTTCGCTCGAGTAGCGTGAGAGTGATGAGGGGCGGCTGGGAGGTGGAGTTCAGCTTGGAGCCGACTGATGCAGATCTTGTTGAGGAGACATTCATTCCTCCGCCCGACGCTGGGGTACGGCTTTGTGCTTTATATCAGTCATGTTCGCACACACTTATTTCTTTTTGCATTGTAATCATTGCCTTGGTTTCACTTTCAGGTGACTCGGGAGGCCTATATCCGTTCAGCTCGGCGGGAGAACGCGTTGATGCGCTTACTGAGGGAGGCGTACCATTCATGTACTTGTCAGAGGGACGACGTTGCGTCACCCCAGCGTCGTGAGCGGTCTCCGAACGGCGCGGGCTCTTCTCACATTGGTGGTCGAGCGGTCCGGGGACGGAGTTCGGGTGCCGGTAGCTCTCGGGCTTTAGCGCGGCGTGGAGACACCACGGAGGAGGATTCTGATTAGGCGGGGTCCATCTTCATTTCCTACACTGTTAGCTAGTAGAGAGCAGAGGGATATGTATATACAGGACAAATGTATAAAATGTATGTATGTATATTATGTTCTAAAATGCAATTTTATTGTGGGAGCCTACTTGTGCAAACTAGTTATTTTACAAATGTTCCTAATTTTATACAATGCATGAGCCATGGAAGGGGGCAGGTACGTAGTTGCATGGATCCGTCACGGAGTGGGAAGAAACAAACTGGATTTCTGCATGGAGCAAAGTCGGCCGCATGGCCATGGCGTGGCCCAGGGCAATGTTGGCCGCCTGGCCATGGCAAGATCCGGAGCAAAGTTGGCCGCGTGGCCTAGGAAGAAGTTGGCCGCCTGGCCAAGGACAATATCGGCCGCAAGGCCAGGGGCATATGTGGCCGCGTGGCCAAATCATGCGCCGCCTCCGGTTTTCCTTTTCCTGGCAAGAATCGGGAGTTGTGCACTATTTAATGAACCCTTTGCAGCCATACAAACGTACCAGCAACCTTTTGAGCAGTTTTTGAGTTCCTTTTAGCCAATTTTCTTGCTTTTTGCCATGGATCAAGAGGCTAGGATCACAAGCTTTGAGAAAAAAGTCTTTATAACCTCTATGGAGAAGTGGGTCACCAAACTTCCTGGTTTAAGTCGTAGGAAACTTGATGAACGGTATGGGATAAAGTGCCTTTGGTCACTTTTGCACATGAATTCCAATACCAACCTTTTGCAAGCTTGTGGTAAATTTTGGAATGATACCCTCCATGTCTTCAACTTTTCATTCAACGAGATAACACCCACTTATGAGGACATCGCGGCTTTATGTGGCTACGAAGGGAAGGGTAAAGTTGCCTTGCCTTTTGACTTCGTTTGCTTGAGGGACAAGTTGATGACCTTTGGCGTGCCCGTGGATGACCTTGATAGGTATGCCAGGGGCGGTTATGTCGACCTTTCTTGGATACCACAACACTTCATGCATGCAGACGTGACATCTGACCGCTCCTTGGACCATCTTGCACTGTGCTTGTTTAGCTCTATCCTTTTCCCTTCTGAGGTGGGATTTGCCAGTGAAGGATGTTTGGGTATGGTGAACTTGGCTCGTTTGGGTTATGATATTGTACCGGCCATTCTTGGGGAGATGCTCTGTGGGATTCCCCATCTTGCGGCTTATGGTGGGATGCCTTGTGGTAGTGATAGGCTTTTGACCATGTGGTTGCAAGAGCGGCTTCGAGTGAATAAACCGGCGGCTTCTCTGAAGGTGGCCCCATGGATGCACCGCATTAGAGGCATGGTGGAGCAGTTTGAGGGCATGACTCCCAAAGGTTAGGAAAAGTATTTGGCGGAAATGGTGACTGACGACATTCAGTGGGTGGTGCCCCATTGGCACATTCACTCTGTGAGGGAGAAACAAGTGGGGCTTCACATGATCAGAGTTCCGACCCTTTCTGGGACTACCTTTTACTATCCCTCTAGAGTGCTTCGTCAGTATGGTTTGGTGCAGACCATCCCGGAGGGTTGGGACGAGGAGAGAGATGATTTTCCTTTTGGGGTACTTCAGTTGGATGATAGTGCCTCAGTCCTTCTTTCTCAGATGTGGGGCGAGGCTGGCTTTAGTCGTAGGACCTTCCTCACACGCTCTAGCAACACCTTCCTGCCATGCGAGTATTTGGACTGGTATATGGGGAGACTTGGGCATGCGGAGCAGACTCTAGAGACCCTAAGGGGCACTATCTTAGGATCCTGTGCTCCAAGTTCTTCATTGAGAATTAAGGAGGCTGAGGCTTATGAGAGGAGGATGAGTAAGCGCGTGGCTAACGGAGGCGGAGAAGAAGTGGGGGTGTCAAAGAAGAGGAAAGGCGAAGAGGCTCCTAATGGAAAGGCTAAAGGTGTTAGCAAGTTTGAAAGAAGATTTTGTGAGAGTTCTAGCAAGAAGAAAGTTTGCCGTGGGCAAAGCAAGAAGATAGAGACCGAGGGCACAAATGGAACTAAGGAGTAATCCCGAGCGTCTCTCCATGGTCGTTGCAGATACATTAGTTTAATTTAGTTTACTTTTGTTTTAGTTTCAATTTCAGAATAGGTTATTTATTCAAAAAGTATGTCAAGCTTAGACTCATCAAATAAGTGTTAACATGTAATGACTATGGAAATAAAAGTTTTTGCTTTCAGAAAATACAACTTCGATCTTTATTGCTTAACAAGATTTGGATGTTTATTTGTTTTTTTAGACCGCACCTTTTGAAAGGCTGCCTACGTTCCCCTTTTACAAATAGGACTAAGGGGCTCAGGTCACCGTAGTTCACTCCAGTCAGACTAGAATGATTTTAAAGAAAGGGAAGATAGAAGAGGGAATGCTCTAACTTTTGCCTAGACCGCCCTTGCGGGTTTTCGATCTAGCGAGCTTTGTACGCACCCTTATTTTGCATAGACCGCCCTTTGCGGGTTTTCAGTCTATCGGGCTTCTTTTTGCGTAGTAAACATTTTTTTTTTTTTTTTTTTTTTTTTAAGAGGGGGAGTCTAGTCATAGTAGCGTCTGAGCTTGCTGAGGTTGACTGGTTCCTTGAACGGGTTGCCATCCAAATCTGCCATTCTGACCGCTCCTCCGGAGAAGATCTTCTGTACCACAAACGGCCCTACCCAAGTGGGGGCCCATTTCCCGAGGGGGTTGAATTTGTTGGGTAAGCGTGCTTTGAGCACCAGGTCTCCTTCCTTTATGTCAACAGGCTTGACCTTTTTATTGAAGGCTTTTGTCGTTCTCCTTTGATAGGCCCGGATGTGTTCCATGGCCTTCAATCTGCGTTCGTCGAGTGTTGCCAATTGATCATAGCGACTACGAAGCCATTCTACCTCATTCACTTGGTTCTCGAGCAAGACCCTCAAAGATGGCACTTCCAACTCAATAGGGAGCACTGCCTCCATGCCGTATGTCAAAGCGTAAGGGGTCTCTCCAGTAGCGGTGCGGACTGACGTTCTGTATCCCCAAAGTGCTAATGGTAACTTCTCGGGCCAATCCCGTCCTTGCGAAGCCATCTTGCGAATTATCTGCTCTATCGTCTTGTTGGCCGCCTCAACCGCGCCGTTAGTCTGTGGGTAGTATGGGGAAGATTTCTTTCGTTTGATCTTGAATTCTACAAGCAAGCGAGCACACTCGGCTTCGAAATGACTGCCATTATCTGATATAATGAGGTTAGGAACCCCATACCGACACATGATGTTCTCTTTGATAAACTGTGCTACCTTCTTGGAATTCAGCACCTTATAAGACTGAGCTTCGACCCACTTTGTGAAGTAGTCGACCGCGACGAGGACGAATTCATGACCATTACTACCGGCCGGCGAGATCTTCCCAATAATGTCTATACCCCACGTGGCGAATGGACAAGGCGTGGTGGAACTATACAATTCGTGTGGGGAGATGTGGTTGAGGTTGGAGCATACTTGGCACTTGTGACACCGTCGAACCCATTGAATACAGTCTGTCTCCATGGTAATCCAATAATATCCCAGCCGAGTGATCTTCTGTCTAAGCATCCTTGCATTCATGTGGGGTCCGCACAACCCGTTGTGTACTTCTTCCATTATTGCTTCAGCTTTCTTGTTGTCGACACATAAGAGCAACAGACCATCGTAATTCCTCTTGTACAAAGTGTCGTCTAACAGCACAAACTGCCCCGCCAACCTTTTGAGTGCTTGCAGACTCTTAGCCTTCACATCTCCGTCAAAGGACATCTCTCCGTGTTTAAGGAATTTGTAGATTTGGGCGTACCATTGATCTCCGTTTACCTCGGCATTGATCTGGATTTCACAGCAATAGGCGGGGTTCTCTCTTCGTCCGACCCTGAATGGTTTCACGGAGCTTCCCTCTAGAATTTCAACTAATGAGGCCAATGTAGCTAGAGCATCCGCGAACCTATTTCTGTCTCGCGGCAGGAAGTGGAAGGTAACCTCTTTGAACTGTGCTATCAACTCGTCCATGTAACCTTGGTACCGCTGCAGGCAAGGATCAATAGTTTTCCATTTCTTCGCCGTTTGGTTAATAATCAAAGCAGAGTCTCCGTACACTTCTAACTCTTTCACGTTGCGTTCTAGGGCGGCCTCCAATCCGGCTATACACGCCTCATACTCGGCGGCGTTGTTGGTTGCTGAAAAGTTTAGCTTGATGGCTATGGGCGTGAGCTCATCTTTGGGATCAATAAGTAGGAGTCCGACTCCATTCCCTCGTTTTTTTGCAGCTCCGTCAAATAATAATTTCCACCTTTCTGCGACCTCAATTGTGAAAATGTCGTCATCCGGGAACTCGGGGTCGGGTCCTCTTGTCTCGGTGCTCGGAGAGTCTGCGAGCTGATCGGCCATTGCCCTCCCCTTGATTGCCTTTCTCGGTACATAAGTAATGTCGAACTCTCCCAAGAATACTGACCATTTAGCGAGTCTCATAGAAAGAGAGGGTTTATCGAACAGATACTTGATAGGATCCATTTTCGAGACTAGTAAGATCGGATGGGACACCATGTAGTGCTTGAGCTTCGTCACCACCCATACTAGGCCTACGCAGGTCTTCTCGAGCGCGGAGTAATTGAGCTCGCTACCTTGTAACTTTCGGCTGACAAAGTACACTGCATTCTCAATCCGGGAATCTTTGGCCTCTTGCGCTAACATGGCTCCGACGGCGGTGTCTGTCACAGTTAAGTATAGTAGCAACGGCTTCTCCTTATGCGGCGGGCGCAGGATTGGGGTATTCACCAAATATTGTTTGATCCTTTCGAAGGCTATTTGGCAGTCATGATCCCACTCCACACTGGCTGTCTTCTTCATTAACTTGAAAATTGGTTCGCAGATGGTGGTCAGCTGATTGATAAACCGACTGATGTATTGCAGGCGTCCCATGAATCCTTTTATCTCCGTCTCGGTACGGGGTGGCTTCATCTCCAGGATGGCTTGAATCTTCCTTGGGTCGGCTTCGATCCCATTCTCGGTGACCATGCAACCTAATACTTTCCCTCTACGAACTCCAAAGGTGCATTTCGTCGGGTTCAAACGCATGGCGTGCTCTCTCAACCTGTTGAAGAATTTTCTGAGATCTGTCAAGTGTTGACCATCAGCCCCTTTTGAATGTATAATCATGTCATCCACGTACACCTCAATCTCCTTGTGGATCATATCGTGGAATAAAGTCGTAACTGCCCGTTGGTAGGTAGCCCCAGCGTTCCTCAGCCCAAATGGCATGACAGTATAGCAAAAAGTCCCCCATGGGGTGGTGAAAGCTGTTTTTTCTTGGTCCTCCTCGGCCATCTTGATTTGGTTATAGCCGGCAAACCCATCAACAAACGACTTGACCTCATAATGGGCGGTCGCATCCACCAACATGTCGATATTTGGCAAGGGGAAGTCATCCTTTGGCGTAGCTTTGTTGAGATCCCGAAAATCCACACATACTCTGACTTTACCGTTGGATTTCTTGATAGCCACCAGATTTGATAACCACGTTGGATACTCGATCACCCTGATAAAACCCACACGGAGTAGCTTCTCAATCTCCTCCTTCACTTGCAAAGACCATTCCGGCTTAATACGGCGTAGCTTCTGCTTGACTGGCTTAGCGTCTGGTGCTGTCGGGATTCTGTGCTCTACGATCGAGTTGTCGAGCCCCGGCATGTCCTTATACGACCATGCAAACACATCCACATACTCTTTGAGTAGCTCAATCAGTGCTTCCCTTTCGGCTCCGCTGAAGAAACTCCCAATTTGCGTTTCCTTAGGCTCGGCTTCGGTTCCCAAATTCACGCACTTTAACACCTCATCGGCAGCTTGGGCTCGAGATTCTTTTTGATTAATAACCTGTTCTGAGATTTCTTTAATGTATTCGTCATTTAATGTGTTTGTGTCTGCCTCTTCTAATGAATCGTTATTAACTAAGTGTATATCATTAGTTTGATTATTAGTCAATTTATCAGTTAAAAGAGTGACTATGGAGGGATACTCGGAAAGGTCGAGGGTTTCATTCATGGCAAAAGGGAAAATAGCGTTTGCAACAAGATCATAGTCTTCAGACGTAAGGTCGTCAGACTTAGAGGAAGACTCAAATTCAAAATGTAAAACACTAGACTCTGGGGACGGGGATTTTGGGTGAGTGACAGGAGATGCTGCAGGAGCGGCGACAGGAGAAGGAGTAAGCCCCAGTGTTCCCATCATAAATTCCGGAGTAGCTACAGGTCCCCCAATGATGCACCAATTCTTGAGCTTGTCCCCCATGGGTACCACCAATGTCCTTGGGTCCACCTAATCCTCAGAGTCATCTCCAATGACGGCAACCATATCTTCGTGCAGCCCCAGATTACCCATATGTTGAAGCAGATATTGGCCGTCCCACGTCTCAGTCAAACTTGGAGTTTCTGCGGCTTCTATTGCTGGCTTGTCAAGGGTTGCGGCTTCAAGTTGATCTGCCAAGTCATCTGCAACCTTGGTGGAGTACTCATGCCTGATGGTTCTAACTCTGCCCGTGGCTTTGTCATATTCCATGTAAGTCAGCTTCATGTTGGACCGATCGAATTCCACATCTCTGAAAATCTCGAACCCTTTCTGCAACTTTCCGGTGTGGTCAATCCATGGCTCTGCGAACTCAAAACACGAAAACTCCTCGCCTTCCCTGACGAAGTAGCTATTCAGGGACAGACGGTATGGCCGCATTTCAGGCTTTTTGTAGGGAAGCTTCATCTTTTTAAGCAATTCTATCCTTTGTTGCTCCATCTTGTCTTCAAGAGTAAGGGTGTATCCTAGACCGAACAACCCTCGATGATTAATCTCTTCAACCAATTCTGTGGGACCTTGCAAGTTCTTACCTAGCCCCAGCCCCGGTATGAAGCCCATATTACGCAGTATCTTGACAACAGGTGCCACTTTGTCCGTTGTTTTGGTGAGGTCGATGGTACAGATCTGTGCTTGAGCGACTATTTCGAAGCCATTGAAGAGTCGGCTCTCTTCCCCATGCTGAATCTGTAAGACGGGAACGCCCTTGGTGTCCGTCCCTTGGGCAGTTACGAGATCACTGTAGATGATGGTCTTCATTACCAGATTGAAACTTCACACACTGGTGCAGGGAAGATGGGACAGCGCCCGACTGATGTAACCATGGCCGGCCAAGGAGGAGTGAGAAGGTTGCGGGGATGTCTATGACGTGGAAGTCGGTCGGCAGGATCTTTGTTCCGATGGTAATGGGCAGGGTGACTTCGCCTATCACAGCGCGGCATGTAGAGTCATAAGCTTTGATGGTTTGCTTGGATGGGCGTAAATCAACACCATGAACGCCGACCACATCCGTCATCCTTGAAGGCAGGATATTAATAGCAGAACCATTATCAATGAATACACGGGGAATCTTCTTGCCATTTACTTCGACAGTGATGTATAAAGGCTCATTATGATCAACTCCGAACACTGGCTTTCTAGCTCCGAGAAAGTGATGATGTTTCCATAGTGGATATTACCAATCATGTGGGTGACGTCCTCCGGGGTAATAGTGGATGGTAGCATGGTGGCGGCGAGGTTTTGCTCGAGCATGAGGCGATGGGCTAGGGAGGAGGTGAGTAGGGACCATAGTGAAATATGGGCTTGGGTTTTTTGAGTTGAGTAAGGATAGGGTCTTCTTTGTCTAGGTCGGCTTGCTCGGGTTCCTTCCCAAAGACTTTCTTTGCACCCTTCGGGTCGGATTGGTACACTTGACCGGATCTTGTAAGGAGAGAAACTTCCGCATGTAGCTCCTCCAAAGACAATGGCGAGTCATGACAAGGGGGCGAAACTTCGGTCTTTTCGGCCTCCTCGAAGATTTTGGCCCAAGAAAGAGGTTGAGAGGGCTTGGGGCTCTCCTCCTCTAGAGATTCGACTTCACTCACTAGTTCTTCTAAAGACAACAAGTAGCAAGAAGATTCTTTATTATTAGTCATTGAAATACAACCCATCTCATCACAGTCCGCCACAACAGGCTCAGCCGGATCAGTGATCTCACTAAGCTCTACCATGAGTACATTGCTAGCTACATAATCTCTAGGGTCTTCGATGACTCCCTTGTGGATGAGCTCTTGCATGGCCTTCTTGAGTTCAAAGCATTTCTTCGGTAGTGTGACCGGTGCACTTGTGGTAGTGGCAAAACTTCGACAAATCGCAACCAAAGCGGGGAAGGTATCCTTCTAATGGTTCGAGCATTTCTAACGCACCAATGCCATGAAGATATCCACCATCGTGAGCCCTATCTTGTCAAAGGCATCCATGAGCTCTAGGATACTGATCTCGCATGTTTGCACCATATTCACCCCACCCCCATTGTTAGGAAGAGGGTTATTCACCACATTAGGACCCTTCGGCTTCTCAATCTTCTTGTCATTGATCAACCCTTGTATACGCGCTTCAATTGAATAACCATCCGTTGTGTGCCCGATGTGCTTGTGATACTTGCAGAACTTGGAGGCGTCCAAATCACTTCTTGGGTAGGCAGGTTGGTAATTCTCTAAAGGCTTGATAAGGCCCTCTTGACTAACACGTCAAAGACTTTCCCCATAGGCATACCAAAATCATCAAAGTGCTCCCTCTCCCTTTGCGGCGGAGCCCCATTCCTTGTTACGGCTTGGACATCTAACGGGACCTCTTTCTGGACCATATTCACTTGGCCGACGGCCTCCTTTCCACCCCTAGGAGGCGCAGGCGCAGTAGGAGCCTTGTAGCGGAAGGAGTTGTTGTTGTTGGTCTTTGGACTTTCCTTTGGCGGCACAATCCCAGTGAACCCTGCTTCGTACCTTACTCGGCGTCCCATTTCCCGCAAATCAGGGAAGTAACCATTACCTATAGCTGCTTTCATCTCCGGTAGCAAGCACTTGTAGAAAAATCTTTCTGTTCCTTCGCTTTTGGCGGGTATTGGACCTCGCACAACCGATGATTCCACCTCTTGTAAAAATCATAAATAGCCTCGCCGGGATTTTGCATAGTGTTCTCAAGATCTGTTCGATTCACGTGCCAATCCAAGTTAGCTTGATACTTCTCACAGAAAATAGCGCTGATCTGATCCCAAGTTTGCCTCTCGCTTGGTTCTAGCCCCAAGAACCAACGCAGAGCATACCATCCAAAGTGCTATGAAATACGCGAGCCATTGTTCGTTGGTGCAGTCACGAGCCCTCATGGCCAACACATAACTATCCAAATGAGTCTTAGGACACGAGTCACCATGAAAACAGCCACCTTAGGCATCTTGAAATCCTTGGGGAGAGCCCCTACTTGGCTAGGGTTGATTGTCTTGGTAGTCGGTGCACTTTGTTTATCCACGGTCTCGATCAACTTTCGCATTTGCTCTTGCATGGCCATAACCACAGGGTGATTGGAGATGTCGGGGATAGTTTCTGACAGAATGACGGGAGGAGTAGTGGAAGCAGTAGCAGCGGCCATCCCAATACTCAAAGGCAACGAGGGTGCGGGTAGTTTGCTAGCGGAGAGGTAGCCGCCAAGCAGTTCAGGGGAAGGTTCATAGACAGCCTTGTTCTTGCTCATGGTAGTGAAACCTTGTTGGGTGTAGAGAGAAGGAGGTGGAACATTGCGGTAGCTTGGGAATGGGAAGGTAGTAGCATTGGTGTTGGGGGGACAGTTGGTATTGACCTCTTCATCCTCGACATAAATGAAATTCTCTCCATCGGGCACCAGTTTAGTCCCCTTTTGTTGAATGTGACCCTTCAACTGTTGGTTCTGATCCTCCAACATCTTGTTGCTTTCCTCGAGATTCCTGATCTTGGCTTTGACGAGACCGGCTAGGAGTTCTGGAGGCTTGGGGAATACCATTGAGAGTAGCCTCGGTGTTGAGCTCGGCGGTACTGGCAGGAGGAGCAGAGGCTGAAGCTGAAGCGGGAGTTGACATTGCTGATGACGAGACTGAGAACGTGGACGGAGTAAGAAGCTTCACGTTGTAGTCGACCACCCGAACGGATCCAAACTTGCTTTGCTGATGAAAGGTTGAAGGGCAATGGAGCTTTAGGAGAGGGGGAAGGCTCATGCAAAGTATATTTAATTACAAAAACAATATTATTTACATCTAATTGGTGGAAGGTTGGAAGGGGTACCCTTTTTCGCAACTAGTTAGAAGACTACGATCAGTGGAGGCCATCATTACGTCTATAGACCCCTCGTTTTTCACCTGCATTGCACACCCCCAAACGGACAATTTGGGCGAGGGTCCTATAGGGAAAGCGGCTTCCACCAACCATCGGATCCTACGACTAACCCTTCCTTAAGGCATTTAACGTGATGTCTATGTTGCATCCTACGCAAGTTAATGATGAGCGGAGATCTTGACAATAAACACTCATCTCACCATGGCACGTCCCTTGTAGGGAAATCACTTTTTGTGCACTTTCTCTCAAAGATCTCGATTCATCATTGACTTGGGGATGACTCGACATAGACAGCACGTTAATTGACTATTAAGAAAAAGCTAGCCAAACCAACCGGTCAAAACCTAGGTGTGATACCTATACTAGTGTGGGTTGACAGGGTTAGGTAAAAGGTTCCCACCGCTCGCGGAACGTACACGGTGAGTGGAGTAGACGAGTGACTCGAAAAGAGGGCGGAAGTAGCGCACAAATTCATGCACATCGAATACTCCGGGTAATGGGGACCTGTGCAGTGCTGACACGGACTAGTGGTAGTGTGTGGCAAGAAACTAATTCTTTAAGGAGAAAAGAAGAGAAGTTTTTGATGTTAGGATGATGCAATGCAATGTATGAGAGAGAGAGAGAGAGAGAGAGAGAATAATGTACAAGGAGCATAGCAGAGTTGTTTGACCCTAAAACTAAAGCGAAGATAACACGCGGGGTACATAGTACAAGGACAAGGTACAAGTATTAACATGGCGGA